>JAQQPU010007463.1:0-10921 GCA_029168905.1 Artemia sp. Kazakhstan ARC1039 | reverse complement strand
TCGCTCTTTACGCTAAAGTTTGACTCTGTCTCACAACTTTATTTTTTAAAACAATAAAAAACTTTAGCGTAAAGAGCGGGGCGTTGAGGAGGGGACAGCCCCTTTCATATACGGAATAATTTCTGTTCGTTTTAAGTTTTAATGTCGCTCCTTACTTTCAGTTTAAAAAACTTGTTTTTTTTTATTTAATATTATTTAGAAACAACAATATCAAAAGGAAGATTGTGGCAAATTTGTCAAATGGATAAGGCAAGCGCCTAAGAAGGGGCCCAGAACCTTTCCCTCCTCCGAAAGCAATGATTGACTTTGCCGCTTTACATACACGCTCTTTCCTTGTGGACCAAAGCGCAAAAGGTGTATCATCGGAGTAGAATGAGGAACCAAGGGGCTGAGAACCATAATAAGCTGAATTTGGCAAGTTCAACTTATCTGTCATTAATATGGCGGTTTACAACATGCTTGAACTTGCTGTTGGGAAAATTTGTAATAAATACAAACAGGGATTGAAAAGGGACCAAGAATAGAATCGAATTGAAAACCGACAAGGAGCTAAGGTACTAATTCACATAGTAAAAAGCACTGGGTAAACAGCAGATACGTTTTTGCGGTGCGGCTTTTGGAAGAAACTTCCAAGAATTTTAAACATTCTTTGTTTGTCGTCCCAAAAATCCATAAAAGAATATTTAATACAAAAGTTTTACCAGTTATAGAATATGGAGCAGAGATTTGGGGTGGAGAAGCGGCACAGCAGCTGGAGTTCCTCCAGCTCCAGTATTATAAAAGACTGTTTGGTCTACATCAGACAACTCATTCACAGAATCTGAAAGGTGATATGGGTCTGTTCTCGTTAAAGCTACGTAGGTATATTTGCATGCTTAGATTTTGGTTGAAGCTAATTAGCAGTAATGAAGATAGACTGGTAAGAGCAGCCTATTATCAGATGTTGAATTATGGTGTGAAAACGTCGTGGCCGTCCCAAATTAAGTCATTACTAGAAAGAGTGGGAATGCCTTACTTATGGAGTGATGGTCTTGGTTCCCGTCATTTACCAACAGATTTAGAAAGCCAGGTACGATTTATCTTAGAGGGTCAAAAAATTCAGTATTGGCAGGGCTGGTTTTAAATTCTACAACATTGAAACTTCTATAATCAGGCTAAACCAAGATTTGGAGGGGAAGTTTATTTTAAATTTAATTTACCGGCTATGATTTTATGTCGATGGATTCAGCTTAGGGCGAATTGCCTTCCAATCCAGAGCAAGCAAAAGGTGTTCGACAAAAAGATATTTGATCCTGAAGGGCGGTATCTATGTCCTCTTTGTAAAGACGAGGACAAAGATTTAGACCATTTTTTCCGGAAGTGCCCGATGCTCTCTGACCATAAGCAGCGCAACAGCGCTGCTTAAGTAAAGAGTGATGTGGGCACAATGTGCCTGTTTATCCTTCACAGACACTAAACTACCATATTCCTTTATTCCATTGTAAGTTTGATTTGTCTTATAACTGCAGATTTCGATTTCGAGAATCAATGTGATTCTCGCTTTCAGTTGTTCCATGCCTTTTGCTTTACCTGTACGGAGTTATTTGTCATTTTATGTAATATGGCACGCGTCATGGATGGTTTTTTCAGGTCAGGAAATCTCAGTGTGCCAATTTTCAAAAATAAATATAGAGCTATTTTCCAGAAAAAATACATAAATTACTATATAAATACACTCATACACAATTGCTCGCTTGAGAGTAGATAATGGCTCTAGTACTGGCCCCTGTGGGACACCAATGTCATCAAGAGATTTAGGGCCTGATAAGTGACTATTTTCATCCAAGTGAATTTTTTGGCCATGCAAGCAAAATTTTAATAATTTTAACCCTTTACCTCTAATTCCCGCGTTACTGATTTTTTCAAGTGTACTTCTGCGATTTATCGTGTCAAAGGCTTTTTCATGTCATAAAAAGAGTATATACTTGATTTTTATCATTTAGAGAATTATTAATACCTAGTAAAAGTGCGGCAATAGCTTGTTCGGTTGAATGACCAGACCTGAATCCAAAATGACTCTTAGAAAAAAAAAATTCAAATTATAAAACAATTTTTTTTAATATATTTTTCTAATACTTTAGAAAAAGGGAAAATAATAACTGTTGGCAGATAATTACTTGAATCTGACATATTTCCTTTTTCAAAATTGGAACGACTCGGGCATCTTTCCAAATTTCCGGGAAAATCCCAGGTGCTATGGACGTGCTACAAATATAAAGCAAAGGTACAGAAAATAGACATATGAGATTTTTTTAAATATTTGTAGATAATCCATCTAAACCTAAGGAATTTCCACTTCTTAACTTAATTATTACACTCTGGAGTTCATTAAGAGTGACAGGGACAATAAACATAAAAGAGCTTTCCAATGGTGGAAGTATAAATCTAAAAAAAAGAACAGACCAAGATATATGCTTTTCACTAAAACCATTTCTATACTACTTCGATTCTAGCACCGACCTGTTGGGTAGATTTATCTCGAAAACTCGGCAACAATATTAATTTACTAATTCATGTCCATTTATAGAAAAATTTCATAGTAAATCACCATACCCTTGAAGCTATCTCCCTATATTTTTTTAATTAGGACCGACTTTGGCAATACGTAAGACATTTGAGAGTAAATCCACCGTTAATAGTACATTGGCGGTACCCTGTATGGTCATTATATCACCAGGTTCTGAAATAACATTAATACATAACATCAGTCTAATTTGTTAATTTTCAAATAACAAAGAGAAATAGGTTCGTGTTCAAGATACATTCAGTCTCCCCACTTTTAGAATTATTATTTTCTACTATATTTGTTGGGGCATTACGAATAGTTACTGCAGTTTTCCCAGTTGACAATATTTTTGTCCACGCTGCTTCCATTAGCATGATAAGTTATCATTCTAACAAGCATGTTCCTTAAGATATCATTTACCCTCCCTTTTCACTTGGTATTTGTTTTTTTTTTAAGATTTTATATTATCCAAACTGCAGTAATTCTCTGCCTTTGGCCGGGAGGGCTGCACGTGGTTTCGGGGCAAATCAACCTGCGCTACGCGGACCGTTGGTCTGTATACGAAAAAGATAAGTTAAGATTGAATTTAAAACTATGGTTCCAGACTGAAGAGGGAAAAGACAAAAAAAAATTGGAAACGACATTAAGCACACCACCCATGAAAATAATAAAATCCTTTTCAACGCAATGGTTGCAGTTAAATGAACCCTTTCCTACTTTTTAAAAACATATGCCAAATATGACGAGAGCTGAACAATAAAAGAAAAACAAGTGAGACGCATTGCTCTTAACTATGTCAACCATAGACTTAGCAATGAATGATGTCTCTCGTGAATTTTTTTCCAGGCATCGTCATGTAGAACGTATGTTCATAAGATATCGAGAAGGCTTAATTGATCCCAAAATCTGATACATATTGTCCTTTTCAAGGCAGACAGCCCGTCAGACGGTATCTAAACACTCTTGTAACACGCTTTGTGCCCCTAAGCCCCCTTAGGAGCAAATATAACATCAGATAAAGATACTCGGAGACAGCCTTTTCATCAGAATGATCGAAAAGTACAAAAAATGCACCTTCGGAGACAACATGATATGTTTAGCCACAAGGGTAACGGTCCAGGACTACACAAACATCCAATTTCAAAGCAAATGACACATGAATAAAATTTAGTATAAATGTAGGCATGTTGCACCTTTTAGAAACATAATTGTGTACAGATTTGGTACACAGAATCACAGGGCCCTGGAATCCTAGCACCATCCTCCCAATCCACCTCCGCCTCCTACTACCCAACTTCCTAATTAGACACGTTACACCCTTTTTGACTCGCAACTGTTGAGGATAATCTAAGGAGATGTCTTAAGTTACCAGATAATTGTACTAAATTAAATCTGGGTAATGTTTGATTTTTTCATCTATGTCGATATTAAAAGATTTTTGAAGAAACTAACTATAAATTAAAAAGCAGCAATTTCAGCTGCATACTTGCCTTAAACTCCCGGGTAAGGGGCCCAAATTAATCAAATAGGCCAATTTAAAGAAGAGGCTTCATGAACAATTTTTTTAAGCAGTGTGTATGTTTTTATTTATTGAAATCAACGAAACAAGGCAATTCATTTAAATAAAAACATATCAAAAGCACGCTTTTAAATCGAGGTGCGCTTTTTTGGCAGCTAGCGTAAGAGGTCTTTTTGATGCAGGCCGAGTGATATTAACTATCGGTTTTGCAATATAATTTGTTAGGTCAGGTTTAATTAAACTAGCGTATAATTCTTTGAGTGAATATTCATCCAAACCTCTATTTAAACAAGTATTATTACTTAGCTAAAGTTCAATTTCTATTGTCTCTCAAACAGCTTGGTTAATAACTTATTTAATCATTACTAACGAGGGAGGTGTTTTTAAAAAGTTTGCAGGGGTAGGGTTTTCAAAAATATGACTGCTTGGAGCAGAATCAAAAGAGCTGGGAACACTATTAGAACTTAAGACTTTGGTTATATCATCCTTATGTTATTACAGGCGTCTTTATTTTTATTTTGGTGAGTTCTATGCGAATAATAACTGCCACAGTCACATGGTATTTGATAGACCCCTCTTTGACGAGTATCTTTACCTGAATTTAGGAAATTCAAGATTTATAAATTACTTGTAAAAACTACATACATGCTATTTTACGAAGGAAATTTTTTTGAATTCGTAGTAATTTTTGGTATGTATGGAAGGTAGATTACATTTGACGCTTTATTAGGAACTTCATATGATAAAAAATCTAATTTTAAGAGAATGTCTTTTTAGCCTACATCTAATTGTAGCATTAATGAAAAGGATGGGATAACCCGTTCCAAAAAGTATATATCTGATAAAATCTAATTCTGTTGTGACATAAGACTGAACAAATGCTTAGGACACGATGCACGAGACAAGGAACAACACCTCTTTTTACTCGTGAAGGGTGATCGGAATTGAAATGAAGATGTCTGTTGTTTTGTGTGTTTTTTTTGTGAAAGTAAAATCTAGTTTATAACTGCCACAAACAATTAATGTTGAAGCCCTCCCTTGCGGCGTTATACCTCTCGGCAAAATACTGCACAGCGTTTATACAGGTACAGACGTTTTTCGCCATGATAACGCATTCACATTTCTTTTTCTAGAAACAATAACACTGACTTGCCTTGCTCCTTTTATCAACGGACATAGTAGTGCATTGACAATACCATGGGTGTGATGTAAAGGCAATGTGTGCAAAATTCTGTCATTTGTATTCCATCCCCAAGAATCCAGCAAACAATTCACCTGTGATATCAGATTATCGTGAGTCAAAACAACAC
The DNA here is from genome assembly GCA_029168905.1 of Artemia sp. Kazakhstan ARC1039. Classification (NCBI taxonomy): domain Eukaryota; kingdom Metazoa; phylum Arthropoda; class Branchiopoda; order Anostraca; family Artemiidae; genus Artemia; species Artemia sp. Kazakhstan ARC1039. The sequence continues at coordinate 5,547 of JAQQPU010007463.1, read as the reverse complement.
CTACATAAAAACACTCCATTAGACAATCGTTATATTTTTCATAAGCAGTGCAGATTAGATGGTAAATTTGGTGGTAATGATTGCATTGGGAAAGTATATGGGCCAAGATTTTGATGTCTAGTTAATCACACAGGTGAACTGGACTTTAGAACATTATTTATTATACTGCTCATCCATAACCCACTGCAGTGACAGTTAGCTCAAGGAAAACTTACAGACATAAACAGTTACTATAATCTAACAGTCGAAGCCTAATATTTTCTGGATACTTAGGCATCAAGGCTTCGCTCTTTTTAATAAGTGAATCAGGCTTAAATCCTACCTTGCTTCTCACTGTTTTTATAAAGAATATTACCAATACGAAAAGCAAAGATGGCAATTCTTCATTCCACTATCTCATAATAGCCTGCTGAAACTGTCGTATTTCCTTTATTTAAGCGCTGCTGGAGAGGTCTAATTTTCAGGATAAAAATTTCAGGATAAAGCCGCTTTCATAGGCAGCGCAATAGCGCTGCCTAAGTAAAGAACAATGTTGGCACAGTGTATTATTTATTTATGTTCTTTTTTGACCAGGGCACTTCGTATCGAATGAGTTGTCGTAGAAACTTCGAAAATGGCTCATTCGATTGGAAATTGGAAAGGCTTATGACTTTTTTGATAGTTAAAAGTGATTGGAGCTAAACTAACACCTCTATCACACCCACCATTTCCCCAAACACATCCAATCAAAACTTTGAGATAGCCATTTTGTTCAACGTAGTTGAAAGTTCTGAAAATTAGGTCTTTGAGGATGACAATCTCCCCATAGTCCTCAGGGCAAGGGTTGTAAGTTATGCCCTGGGGGCATATAAGGTTTTTATAAAAAGCATTGTTATAGAAACTTCAAAAAGGGCTCATTCGATTGGAAGTTTGAAGGGCTAGTGTCCTTTTTAATAGGCGAAAGAGATTGGAGGGCAACTAACCCCCCTCTCACGCCCACAATTTCCCCAAACACACCCAATCGAAATTTTGAGATAGCCATTTTGTTCAACATAGTTGAAAGATCTGGAAATTAGGTCGGCTAGGAAGACCCCCCCCCCACAGCCCTCAGGTCAAGGGTTGTAATTTTTGCCCTGGGGGCATATAAGGTTTTTATATAAAGCGTTGTTGTAGAAAGTTTAATAGTCGAAAGTGATTGAAGGGCAACTAACCCCCCTCTCACGCCCACCATTTCCACAAATATATCCAATCAAAATTTTGAGATAGCCATTTTGTTCAATGTAGTTGACAGATCTGGAAATTAGGTCTTCGATGATGACAAACCCCCCACAGTCCTCAGGGTGAGGGTTGCAAGTTATGCCCTGGAGGCATATAAGGTTTTTTTAGAAAGCGTTGCTGTAGAAACTTCAAAAAGGGCTCACTCGATTGGAAATTTTAAGGGTTATTGCCCTTGTAATACTCGACAGTGATTGGAGGGCAACTAACCTCCCTCTCATGCTCGCCATTTCCCCGAAAGATCCAATGAAAATTTTGAGATAGCCATTTTGTTCAACGTAGTTGAAAGGTCAGGAAATTATGTCTTTGATGATGACCAACCCCGCACAGCCCACAGGGCAAATGTTGTAAGTTATGCCCTGGGGGCATATAAGATTTTTATAGAAAGCGTCGTCGTGAAAAACTTCGAAAAGGGCTCATTCAATTGGGAATGGAGATGGCTAGTGCCCTTAATAATAGTCAAAAGCAATCGGAGGGCTAATGCCACCCCCACGCCCGCCATTTCCCTAAAGACTTCCGATCAACATTTTGTTGCACGTAGTTGAAGGGTCCGGAAATTATGTCTTTGAGTAGGACAACCACTCCACAACTCTCAGGGCTAAGGTTGCAAGGTATGCCCAGGGAGCATATAAGGTTTTTATTAAAAGCGTTGTCACAAAAACTTCAAAAAGGGCTCATTCGATTGGAAATTAAAAGGATTATTGCCCTTTTTAATAGTCGAAAGTAATCGGAGAGAGAATCCCCCCCACGCCCATCATATCCCCAAAAATTTCCGATCAACATTTTGGTATGACCATTTTGTTCAACGTAGTTGAAAGGTCTTGAAATTATGTCTTTGAGGGTGACAACCCTCCCCCCCCATAGCCCTCAGGACAAGGGTCGTAAATTATGCCCTTGGGGCATATAAGGTTTTTATAGAAATTTTTGTCGTAGAAGCTTCAAAAAGGGCTCATTTGATTGGAAATTGAGAGGACTAGTGCCTTTTATTAGTCGAGTGATCAGAGGGCAAATCCCCCCCCCACACCCATCATTTCCCCAAACACTTTCAATCAAAATTTTGAGATAACCATTTTGTTCAACGTATTTGAAAGGTCTGGAAATTATGTCTTTGAGGACAACAAATCCCTCCAGCACTCAGGGCAAGTGTTGTAGGTTTTGCCCTGGGGGCATATAAGGTTTTTATAGAAAATACGGTTCTATAAACTTTGAAGGGGGCTCATTGGATCGGTAATAAGACGCTCTAGTGCTCTTTTTAAGTCAAAGTGATCGAGGGACAGTTAACCCCCCCCACACACACACACACACACACAGACGTCGTAGTGTCCCGAAATGCATCTAATAGAAATTTTAAGATAGCCATTCTATTCAAAATATTCTAAATATTATACAACAGGGATTTTAGGGTTGAAACAAACCACAGAGATTAGGGGCAAGGGTTGTAAGTTATACCCAGGGGGTATTTAAGGTTTTCATGGAATGGATGGTTGTTAACTTTAGAAGAGGCTCATTTGGTTGAAAATTGGAAGTTCTAGTTCCTTTTTAAGCGTCAAAAGTAATGGACGGTATTTGGCCCCCCCCCCGGGGGCGGGGCCCCACCCCTCCTTTCACCAAAGCATCTGAGTGAAATTATGAGATAGCGATTTAAAAAAAAAGAGATCAAAGAACATATAATAATGTCTCTAGGGATGACACAACCCCCCCCCTCCCAGCGTCCTGGGGATAGGGTTGTAAGTTATTTTACGAGGGCATATAAGGTTTTTATTGAATGGGCGGTCGTATAAACATCAGATGGGGCTTATTTGATTTGAAATTGGAAGTTATGGTGCCCTTTTTAAGAGTCAAGGTGATTTGAGAGCAAACAGTCCCCCCCCCTCCCCTCCACGCTCAGCATTTGCCCTAACACCTCCAATCAAAATTTGGAGGTAAAATTTTATTCACTGTAGTTGAAGGTTTCGGAAATTATGTCTGTGAGGAAGATACCCCCCCCCCACGACTCTCAGGGAAAGGGTTGTAAGTTATGCCCTTGGAGCATATAAGGTCAAAGTTATTTGATAGCAACCCCTATGCTTTCTGAAAGCAAGAATATAATTTGTACTTTACTGAAAAAATTCTTTTAAATGTTTTCACTTTTATTACTTTAAGAAATCAAAGATTAATTAAGATTTTAAGGAATAGATATCAGCACATTTATATTGAACTGACAATACACATTCATTTGAATTTTTTCAGTAAAGTACAAATTATATTCTGACTTTTAGAACGCATAGGGGTTTTGAACCCTCCTCATATTAATTTCTGCTCGTTTTTTTACTCTGTTATTTATTTTAACCTTTGTTCGTTTTTGGGTTTCATTTATTTATTGATACTGATTTGTGGTAGTTGTACGCTTGGTAGATTATTTGATTCTATTCTTGTTCATTTTTGGTTTAATGGAGTTCTTCACTTTTTTTGAAAAATTTATTTTGTAGAAAAAGTTTTTTTTTAATTAATACATAATAGAGTGCATCGAAAAGGCTTTCTAGGCTAATTCATGTCGGAGAAGTGACTCCCAGCACCTGCCGAGAAATCTCGATTTTTTTTAGGACAAAAGACTATAAAAACGGTGGACTTCCCTTGTTAATAATACTAATCTATTAGTTAAATATCCTTATACTTTATAGTATCTAAGAAAGAATTAATTTCATTTTGGTCTGGAATGATCCTTTTTGACAGGTATTTAATCTTGTCTTTATTTTTCTGAATCTAAATAAATGTCGTCGTAAGCACAAACGATAGAATCTATTTTAGGGGAATGCAAAGGTTCGTAAAATATAGGACAAATGTATGGAATATAAGGAGCCATGGAGAAATAATAAATATTTCAACATAAGGCCCGTGGGCACGAGCCGAAAAGTCCTACTGTTCGATCTAGTCCGAGGAAGAGAAAAGCAAGGCTGCTAATTGCTCGGAGCGACTATGTTAACCAAACAAAGTTATCAAGTGTTAGAAGAAGCTAGACAAATTAGCTTCATTATATATTAGTAGAATAGAGCTTAATGGATAGCGCTATAATCAGAATTGAGATTTTTTACACTAAATGTGCCTAAGAGTAAAATTAAAAAAAGAATGTTTTTAATTTAAACCAGGCTAGCCGGTTTTATGTTGAATGCAATAGGAAAAATTTGGTTAACTCGGGGGCTTTTCGACTCACGAAAAAGGTCAAAGAAGGAATGTATTCGGAACTCAGAACTCTACTGTGTTTGGTTAGAGTTGAAAACTAGGAGGGGGGCTGAGGGAAGAGCGGTCACCAATAATGCTTCGTTACAGAATCACCTGATTACTTTACATGCTTATATAACTTCATAAAGCGATTTCTATACCTCTACTTAACTGCTGTTATTTATTATTCTTCCTCCGAAGAGCACCACCATGAATTTTCTCGGTGGGGGAGAAAAGTGCTATCAAGAGTTTTATTTTTACCAGCGCTTAAAAGAGGGTATTTTAATTTCCTCTTTGATACATTACACCGAACGAACAAATTTAATTTGAGCAATTGAGATCAAACCTGACGAAAATTATTAAGTATTAAAGAGCGCTTCCACCCTAACGTCCCCGCCAAGAGATAATAAAAAACAGTTTACCTTTTGCTAAACACACAGCATAAGAAAAAAAATAGTTGTTTAAAACAATAATTTACATCCTATTGGTCCTTGCGGGGGGGGAGGGGCTATGGGATGCAGTAGCATCTCTCTATTATCGGGTGATCTTTCTTTGTTTTGACTCTATTCAGCCTTTGTGTAAGTAAAGAAACTGCATTTTATTGTTATACTTGCTTCTATCCTGATTATATCCCCAATATTGATAATCCCCATTTTATAATGTCCGATAATTATACAGCCAGCTGGCGTAATGTTTTTGTGCCTAAAATCCTGCACTTGTTTTGACTAAACGGTACCTTTGGGTTTTCCAGTTGTGCCACTTGTATACAATATCATAGCGTTCTCTGCGTCTACTGGATTCCAATCGTCAGTTTGGGGAGGAGATGCTACCTTAGTGACATCATCCAAGTTTACCAGCTCCTTCCCTAGTGATTTACAGATAGGCAGCAGCTTATCCACAAACTCTGTTGTTGCCAGAACAACACCTGCTTGGCTATCTTCAATAAAATACTCCAACATGCTCGGGGGATGATTTGGCGAGAGAGGGACCGCTAAAATAAATTTACGAAATAGAACAAAATGAAAAAACGATAGATATTAATTTGATGATACAGATTAGAAGATTAGATGATACACATAAAAAAAAGAAGAAAAA
>JAQQPU010007462.1:27562-38790 GCA_029168905.1 Artemia sp. Kazakhstan ARC1039 | reverse complement strand
TCCTTCGATACGAAGTGCCCGGGTATGAAGAAAAAAAAACACACATTTTGCCCACATCGTTCTTTACTTAGGCAGCGCCGCGCTGCCTATGATTTCTGTTCGTTTCGGGTTTTATTTATTTGTCAATGCTGATTTGTGGTAGTTTCGAGCTTGGTAGATTATTTTATTTTATTTTTGCTCATTTTGTATTTAATGGAGCTCTTTATTTTTCTTTGAAAAACTTATTTTGTGGAAAAAGTTTTTTAAATTAATTTATGTTCGTTTTATATTGACATAGTGTTTTCAAGGAAAAAGAAAATAACACTTTAAATCTTTTCTTTTTTTAAGACTTTATAGTTTGGCCTGCTATTTGTATGCTGGGGAAAAAGCATACAAATTGTTTGCTTTCTTTGATAGCTTTGATACACTTACACTATTTTGATTTGGTTAAATTTTAACAGCAGAAGTAGCCTCGAAAGTTTGAACATAATTCCCTCAGTCGTTCTTGGGATACAGCTGAGATGCCTTATTTGGAATTAGCATTATCACAGTGCATTTTGATTTAATCTTGAGGCAACATTTAGTTTTTAAACATAATGGGCAAATGGGAGGGTGGGAGTGGAAGGGGGATGAGTAGCCCTCCAATAACTTTTGACTATTAAAAAGGGCATCAGCCATATTAGCCATACAGACATATTAGGTTGTCTAGCTAGAAGTTAGCTAGCTGACTAGAAGAAAATCGTTAAGCTGTCAAGTCATTCTAGAACTTGAATTCTTTCATTTAAATTTTTTTTTTATTTGAAGCCTGTGCCCGCTAATAACTATTATAATATCTCGAAAAAAGCCCGTATTCATCAATTGTTAAGTCTATCGAAATTTAGATTCCCCAACCTTAATATTACGACGTCTTATATTTGTTTAATTAAGATTGGCCGAACTAAAGTTTAAAAAGAATTTAAAAGATTATTTTTAGTTGCATAATTGTTGGATTTTATTTTTTTGTAGTAGGGTGTTTAGCGGAGGAAAGGTGGAAAGGGGGGCTATTTTGGGCTTGGTGGGCAGGATGGAGGGCGGTGGAGTTGAGTATTGACGAATGATGGGAACTGGATTCGTTATTATTATTTTTATTTTCTGTTTTTTTTATCTATTGTTATTTTTAATTCAGTTATGTGCATTTATTTTTATTTTGTAATTTATTTTTGTTTATTTATAATATATTCATTTAAATATTTTATTTAGTAGATAAGTGTCTTATGAGGACCTACGTTCAACCGCAAACCTGCATAGGTTTTCCTTCAGTGGGAATGTGTTATTTGTTATTTATTTAATTGTGAAAGTTAGAAATAAAAATTTTAACTTGAATTTTAAACTTTTTAACTTTTTATTAAAGCACTAAGAACTGTGTAACTGAATCAAATTATATGAATTGGTTAAGTGGCCTCGTTTAAAAAAACTAAACAAAACATGAATTATATTTTTAATTGAGAGACTTGCATATGCGTCTATTACGTTTTTGGTGGTATATAAACAAAGAAACGTACGGTAGAGAAGCGGCTCTTTCTGCCATTTTGTGCCATAAAACAAATGTTTGCCCAAAGGGGCCCAAAAGGCAAGAGAATGGGAATTAACGGTTAGTTAATGATTTTTTTACAACTTAAAACAGTTTACGGAATATAGTGGAATTAAAAAGTGTAACAAAACAAGAAAAGAACATGTAACCAGAAAACAAAAATAATTAAAATCGAACATGAAACAGGCCAGATTTACAATAGTTTTTTTCCAAAACGACCAGATAGTAATAAAATGAGTTATTCTTTGTATCTGACACATGTAAAGCAAATAGTATGTTTTATTACTGCTCGATTTGTCTGAGGCGATTACTGTATATATTATTTTGGATTTTAGGGATTTTATTTTGTGGATTATAGCTTTTCTTCTCGGTTTTTCTCCTTTTTTTACCTCTTTTTGTTTCTTCTGTTTCTGTTGTTTTTTTTTATTTCACGTTATTATTATTTTTTTCGGTCATGGTTTCAATCAATCATTTATTACTCACAACTAACAAAAAGTAGTACAAGTGGAGTACATAATAATAAAAAAGAAAAACAAAAAGAACTCAACAAACACTAGCAATTAAATTAAACTAAGAAAAGAACTGTAAAAGACCGTGGTCAGGGCCAAATTTAGAAAATGCATCTGCAGAAAGCTTTTTGTGTAGGTCACCGAGCTTTTGAGTTACATCCGTAACATAAAAATTTTTAACTAGATACCGATTTCTAGTCCATGGCGGCAGAGAAAGAAGAAATTTGCAAAATTTGAAATAAGTAACTTTAATCTTTTGTAAATCCTTTAGCTTAAGAACAGAATGAACACCCGAAAAATAAAACACAGAATGATCAGAAAAAGTCGAGAATAAGCGCCCAGGAGCTGTTCTGTTATATTTTCCACGGTTTGCTACAATTTTTGAATAACTGAACTGAATTTTTCTTACTGAATCAGCAACAATCTGTTTACGAAAGAGAGCTAGAGAATTAGAAAGAGTAATACCAAGCCACCGAAAGGAAGAGACAGAAAGTACAGAAAATTCATTACATACCAGAGGAGTAGACGAAGACTGATTATAAGATAAGAATTCACACTTGTCAAGATTCAGAGATAGACCAATATTTAGGAAAGACTGAGAAACTAAGGAAACCATCGCAGAAAGAATAGACTTAGTACGACTAATCAACAGAATGTCATCAGTATAGGCAATGTAAGAAAACATCAGTAGAACCAGAAAAATAATTGCCTGAGATCTTTTCCAGAACAGTAGAAATACAAATTTTGAACAGGGTTGGTGATAAAACACCTCCCTGCCTAACACTACGAAGCACTTTAATAGTTTTTTCTGGAGAGGATTTCAGGCGGAGGTAAGAATTAGAATACCAAAACCGTAGAAGGTAAATAACTGAAAAATTAACACCAGAAGGAGCCAAGAAAAGAAAAGCTGGTTATGAACAACAGAATCAAAAGCCTTTGAAAGATCAAGTGTACAGAGATATACGCCATTACCCTTAGAAGAATTAGAAAGTAGAATAGAAGAAAGGACACGATGAGCATGTTGGCACCCCACACCAGGTCTGAAACCAAGTTGATTTTCACCAAAGAAAGAAATATTTCGAGTTAAATTAGGTAAAAGAATATACTCGAAGACCTTGCTAATATTGCAAGAAACAGAAACTGGACGGTAAGAAGAGCAATCTGTTGGCGGTTTACCTCTTTTTAAAATTGAAGTCACGCTGCCACACAAAAAGCTTTCCGGGACGACAGAAGATGCCAAGCACATTTGAAACAAAAGCGCAAGATGTGACACAAGTTCAGCACATTGGGGAGTTAGATGCATTTTAGAGATACCATCAGCATCAATAGATTTCGACTTAAGATTATTCAAAGCATTCAAAACTTCACAACGCGATATAGGCAAAACAAAGCGCTGACTTAGAAATCTAGGGACAATTTTAACAAACGCGTCACCAAACTTTCTATGAACAGAATAATTCAAAACGGAGAAAATCTTCGAATAATATGCATGCCAAGAACTTGGTGGAATAGCATTACTACTTACATCAGAATCATCTGTTTTACTTGAATTAATTACTTTCCTCCAATCTTTAGGCGAAGATGGAAAATCAAGCCCTCGGTATCGGACACTTTTTAGATACTTCTTAAATTCTAATTTAGTTTTCTGTTTAATAAGAAAAACATTACCTGACCTAGGCCGACCACAATCTGTCCAAATTTTTAGCCAAAATTTAGCTTTATTTTTACAGGCCTTAAGGTTAGGGTCAAGTGACCAAAGAGGCTTTTGAGTATTCTTTCGGATTCACTTTACTGGGACAGAAATTTTTTCAGCTTCTTTCATAGCAGAAAGGATAGAATGATAATATCGGTCTATTTCATATTTAGCTTAAATAAAATTCTGACTACACTGCAAAAGCTGATAAGGAACATAAATCGTACTTAGAAGTGAAGCCAATGTTATGAGATAAACAGAAAAATTCGCATCATTCCAATCAGGCTTATAAAACCATTTAGAACGTACACCACGACTCTTAGACACACTCCCAGAACAAACAACAGACTTTGATAAACAAAAAGACAGCGGAAGGTGATCAAGATCATTCTCGTCAAAATGAACCATAACTGGCGAGCAGACAAGAGCTGCAAGACAAATAACGTGATCAATGTCTGATTTACTACCTGAATGGTGAATATACGTATAGTCATGGGACTTCCGAACAATTTTATAAGCCGGGAGAGAATCATAAAGCTGACCATTCCTTACATTATCAGAAACCAGATCGGTGTTAAAATCACCAGCAATAACAAAATGCAACCCGTTATCCGATATCTTTTGAATTAAAGTTTTAAGACCATCACAAGCACAAGAGAAATTCTGAAGTGAACGAATGGAACGATCATTATATGGCAGATACACATTAATTAATACAATATTACCAAGACGCACCGCAAGAAAAGTGTCATCTGATTGGAAAAGCACAGGACTTGCACCAGAAATATTTTTCTTAAAAACACATGCTAAGCCGCCAGAAGGGCGGCCACGCGTAATTTTAGCTGGACGCACAAAAAACAACGTGATCACTGCTTCGTCTCAGAAAATTTTCGCTAAAGGCAGTCAGTAAATGTTCTTGGAGACAAACAACGTCGTAATTAACATACAGATCATCAATAAAAAAGTCCTTGCCTCTCGTTCCATTAATATTAAATGAGACTATACTTATGTCCGGATTCATTTCTGAGAATAGACCTTATCAGTGATCTTCTTAATCACAGGGCATCGTAGGCTGTAAGAAGGATGAGATCCTCCACAATTGGCACATTTCGGAGATTCCGTACAACGATCACTGATCGTAGATAAATGAGGTCCAGCACAACGAGCGCACTTGGGAGTGCTACTAGTACATACACTTTCCAAGTGCCCAGGGGAACGACACTTGGAGCAACACTTTGGCAATTGCTTGAACTCATAAACACGGAAATTTTCATACCCAATCTTCACACCGTTTCGCAGAAATGATCCTTTAGTAATCGCGTCTGCAAATTCAAGCTTAATCGATTTGCTTGTTCCAAATCGACTTGACCCGATTATACCAAACTGGTTCCGTAGCATTTCAAGGTCAAAATCAGACGGGACTTCTTGAATAACACCAGTGTGTTTTTTAGATAAAACTTTCACACTAGAACCAGGTAGAGCTTCCTTTGCTGATTTGCAAAAATCTTCAGCTGCAGATTTCTCAGTATTCACCGTTCACCGCTTTTTAGTCGCTCGCACTCTGGACACCAGCTGATGACCAGAAATTGAGTCTATTACTGATTTTCGCTTTAGCGGGTCACCATGCTCAGGTGGGGGATCGGAGATCAAAATTATAGTATGCGTATCACACGCAGCAGGTTGGCTAATCACAGGTATTTGAGGAAAGTTCAGATTGTACGAATCAATCTTGGCAGAAACTAGCGAAATCGCTTGCTCAAGGCTCGTAAGCTTGGCTTTGACGTGTGTAAACGCTGTAGCAGAGATAACAGGGACTTCTGTTGGCCTTTTGATGACAAAACAAGGGAGCTGTTTTCCATCGGCATCACATTTCTTCATAAAGTCTATAATATCTTGCAGGTGACTGAGAATTGCATTAGTTCCCCTTCTGACAGGGGGATCATTTTCATTCACAAAACTCCATAGCTTTGCTTTCTCTGACTTAACAGTTTCCAAATCTTTAAAAAAGTCCACTCCTTTCCGTAAAATAACGGCTTCATCAACACCACTTAAATTTTCAAAAACAAAGTTCAACAGCGGTGAATACAAAAGCTCGGAAACGCTCATCTCATTATAAATTCACTTCAAAAATAATTTAAACCAACACACGTGAAGTACACGTGATGGTCAGGCGACGAGCGCTGAATAATAGTAAATTAAGTTCATTAAAGATAAACTTGCCACACAGGTTTGTTTATAATCCAGGAGAAAGCTATTTTTTTCGTCTGCATTGATATAATCCTTTGCAATAGGTTTGAATCCAAAACAGGTCTTTTCACCATGAACTCTGAATGAATGAACTTTGTTAGCTCGCTTTAGATCTTTTGAGAGTTTTGATATATATTTTAGCATTGCAAGCGTGGATGAAATATCAGCAAAAAAAATGAGCTTGAAACATATTTACCAAATAGCTTAAGATGAAGTTTTCTAATGGTGTTGTAATATAGAGAAAACGGGTATAATATTTTAAACAAACCAGTGGACAAAAAAAGCAACAAACTTTAGATAATAAAAAATATGATTATTTCAACTTTGTGTCCGGAAGCCTTTATCAACGAAAAAAAAAATGAATAAACCTAAATTAAACAAATAAAAAGAAAAAAGAAAAACAAAAAATTGGGAGTTATTAAGATTTGAGTTTTGTTTATTGTTTTAAAATCTTATACCCGTTTTCTCTATATTTTCATTTATTAAATTCTGTAAATGGAAAGGCAGGGTAGTCTAGGAAATTGATATAAACAGTGGCGAAGACCACACTGCCTTTCCATCATAAACAACAAATTCAAATATTCCTTGAAGTTCACATTCAATCTTGTACAAAAAAATTCCCTTTTGTTCTACTTGTTGTTTATGAAATTATTTATGGGGGTGTATTTCTCTTTGAGTGTCTACAGATTGCTAATTCTGGAATTTCTACAGGTGAAAAGCGTTGTCGAATTTGACTAATTAGTTTTGCTTATATATCTCCATGATTCAACGTGGTAACACTATCAAAAATGTGGCACAGCCCTAAGAATTTCGTAATTTTGAAGCAACCAAAAGATATCGCGGTCTAGAAATGTATAGACCTAAGAAGGGCCCAGGAGGCAGAATTACAATTATTTTAATGTCTTTGATGTCTCCATGTCTTTGTTCTTCTTAAACCCGCTATAGAAATACTTCAAGAGAGGCTTCACAATTTAAAAAAAAGGTATCTTCATAATGTTGTGCTTTGATAAAAGTCTCTAAAAAATACTCTCAAGTTGAACTGGCTTGACTCTTGATATCCCTCTTCATAAAACCTATTCACAGAGAATGTCAAAAAGGAAGCTTTCCTCTCGTCTTCTCTAATACGAAAGTAATTGATCTTTTCCTCACTGGATCGGAAAATGGATTATGTGAACGTTAAAAGCTATAAATCGACCGTGGTAATTGAAGAAGTGTTGTGACACGTTTTTCTTACAGTTAAAGTTTATGTCAAAGAGAAACAGAAAGACTACTTGTAAGAAATCGTCTCAGTAAACAGCTTTTCTTTCTTGTTACTGGCTCAAAATTTCACGCAATAGCACAAGAGAACCAATCAGGTTTTTGAACGGCGGGGTTATTTGGCTTCCATTTCTGATAAAGCCATAGGAATAATACGAGTATTGGCTTACAAAAATACGTCACACACATAAACCAATGGATTGCAAGGACACTTTATACCACGGAAATGTAGGAATGTGATGCTTTTTCTCGTTGTTTATACATCTCCCAACTAAACCAAGCAAAGTGAATCCTCAACGTGCTTGAAGTTCTTCTAAGCTAGAACAGTTGTGTTAATTATAGGACAGGGGGCAGGTATTTAGGGGGCAATTACCCCTTGGATCTGAAGAATATTTTTTGGTATTCTTAGGGGAAAATACCTTTTTTTAAGGTAGCCTATTTCTATAGAAAAAAATTGGAAAAAACAGAAGTACGTCTCAAGATTTCAAAAAATATATTTTGTTCATCCCCCCCCCCCCAATTACATATTCGTAAACTAGTGTTCCTTCTAAATAATGCCTTCACCTAAACATTGCATGTTTTGACTCAGGCCTATATATTATATTTAATTTTCAATTATATTATTTTTTTTTAACTGTTTTGAGTACAATGGGCCCATCAATTATATTTTTGTATTATAAAATCAAGATTGTTATACCTCTCTCCCTTTCCTGCAAGCATGCCAGTAGAAACTTAAGTTTTGCGATGTGTTGTTGTTCAACCGTTTGTCTTTACCACTTTTGTAATCTTGTGTTAATGGATAGATCATTGATTGATTGGATTTACCGTGGAGATGAGCACTAGCAAACCGATAAGGGTAAAGAAAGGTAAGGAATACGGCGTTGGACTTTACAGTCCCTACCGGCGATGCTGATCTCCGTTTCTTGGCCCTTCAGCCAGGAAGTGCAATGGGGGGTTGGGGCCAACCATCCTGTGCTTTCGCACACCCTTCTTGCTTACCTTCCACAGATTTCTCCAGGCACCCATTTAGAGCTGGGTCGACTCTGGCTGAGCTTACAGAGTCACGTCACTGACCCCCGTCCCAAACTGAATAATTGGATACACTAGGATCTGAACCCTCCCCCTCTCGGACAGAAAATCCTAAATTTAGCGCACCAATCCACTCGGCTAGGACGACTCTGAAACCGATAAAAGAGAAGAAAAAGTCGAAAAATCTGCTTGCCAAATGACTTGGGCGAAAGATCTATTCTTCGGGCTCCAAATCTAACGAGAAAAATTCTGAGACATTCATCCCAATTTCCGGGTTTTAGACTTACAGACTTCTTTCTTAAATTTGTAACAAAGCATATATATATGCTTTGTCTAGGAACATTCCTCGCTTGGAGTTGTATTTTGGAAGATGAAGTTTTCCAAAAATAGTTGTTACCATTTGATTAAGGCCTAAAACTTCATGTTTCCAACGCTTAAACTAAACCATCCTTAGTCAAAAACCTAGTTCAGTCAAAGAAAACAAATAAAACACAAAATTTGTTCTATATTCAGGTATATATTTTAACTGTTTTTGATCCTTAGGAGTTCAATGGCCCATCCATCCTCCCTAAATTAGCCTACTTTACCACCTAAACTGCAAATATTAAACTAGCCAAAAGGAGGAAAGCTATCGAAAATTTCAAAAATGTTCAAATTGTACCTCTAAACACTTATACACTTTAGTAGTAATAATAATAAGTTTATTAGCCATAGGCCATACACAGATTAACAAGGAAAGAGACACAATAAATACACATATAATACGAACTCTATTTACATTCTTTCCGTAGTTGGAGAACTTTTCCAAGAAACCGTGTCGTATCCACAACATTTTCTTTCCCTTTGCTCTGCCATATACCCGGGAAACGTACCTCACGCAGTAAACGCGGTCTTATATTGTCAGTTATTGGACACTGTTGGAGAAAATGGGTTAAATCTTCATTTTCATTTTTACATAAGGGACAACTGTACCTGCAATCCAGACCAGGCCCACGCCATTCCAACTTCTTCAAACTTTAACCCGAAGGTAGATTACTTGATCGTATTTGGATGCAGTGTTTCGATTCTCTCTTGCCCAGACCTAACTTTAGGTAAAATTATTCCCCTAGGCTTTCCTTTACATGACTTTCTTGACTTACTTACTTACTCCTTTACTTGACTTAGGCTATCTGACTGCTCTACTTTAGCCTTCCATACCTGTTACTCCTGTTCCTTAATTCTCCCTTCAATTAGCTGTAACACTTTACTATCCTCCACACCAGGTCCTCTCCCATCTCCCCACAAAAATGAAAGTCCTAGATCATCTAGAATTCTCTTCACCTTAGACGGCCAATTTCTCTTCTTCTTAGATGATAGCAATTCTATGTATGCCCCTCTCACTAGCCTTGAATCCAGAAGCTGCACTTTTCAACCAGTATCTAATTATCGAGATAACACTATATTGACACTTCAAGTGGTATATTAATATTATAGAGGTTAAGACTATATCATAGGCAGCACAATTGCGCTGCCTAAGTAAAGAACGATGTTGGCACAATGTATTTTTTTTTGTCCATACTACGGCACTTCGTATCGAAGGAGTTGTCATAGAAACTTCGAAAAGGGCTCATTTGATTGGAAATTGGGGTGGCTAGTGCCCTTTTTAATAGTCGAAAGTGATTGGAGGGCAACTAGCCCCCCTCCCACACCCATCATTCCCCCAAACACTTCCAATTAAAATTTTGAGATAGTCATTTTGTTCAGCGTAGCTGATTTCCAGATAGAAAATATATTTTTAAGGAGGACACTCCCTCACAACCCTCAGGGCAAGGGTTTTAAGTTGTGCCCCGGGGGCATATAAGAACGATGTTGGCACAATGTATTATTTAATATTTTTTTCCTTTAGAGTAGGGCACTTCGTATCGATGAAGTTATTGTAGGAACTTCAAAAAGGGCTTATTCAATTGGAAAGTCAAAGGTCTAGTGCCTATTTTAATAGTCGAAAGTGATTTGAGGGCAACTAGGCCCCCTTTCTCGCCCACCTTTACCCCAAACACATCCAATCAACATTTTTAGATAACCATCTTATTCAGTGTTTTGGATTTCCAGATAGAAATTATGTTTTTGAGGAGGACACTCCCTCACAGCCCTCAGGGCAAGGGTTGTAAGTTATGCCCTAGGGGCATATAATGTTTTTATAGAAGGCGTTGTTGTAGAAACTTTAAAAAGGCTCATTTGATTGGAAATTCAAAGGGACAGTGCCCTTTTTAATAGTCGAAAGTGATTGGAGGGCAACTAACCCCCCTCTCACGCCCACCTTTTCCCCAAACACATCCAATCAAAATTTTGAGATAGCCATTTTATTCAACGTAGTTTTAAGTTCTGGAATATAGGTCTTGAGGATGACAAGCCCCCCCCTCACAGCCCTCAGGGCATGGGTTGTAAGTTATGCCCTGGGGGCATATAAGGTTGTTATAGAATGCATTTTCGTAGAAACTTCAAAAAGGGCTTATTCACTTGGAAATTGAAATGACTAGTGCCCTTTTTAATAGTCGAAAGTGATTGGGAAGGCAACAAACACCCCTTCCACACCCACCACTTCCCCAAACACATCCAATCAAAATTTTGAGATAGCCATTTTGTTCAACGTGGTTGAAAGTTCTGGAAATTAGGTCTTTTAGGATGATAACCCCCTCAGAGCCTTCAGTGCAAGGGTTGTAAGTTATGCCCTGGGGGCATATAAGGTTTATATAGAAATTTGTTGTAGAAATTTCAAAAAGGGCTCATTTGATTGGAAATTGAAATTGCCCTTTTTAATAGTCGAAAGTGAGTGAGAGTAATTAACCCCCCTCTCACGCCCACTATTTCCCCCAAAACATTTATTCAAAGTTTAGAGACAGCTATTTTGTTCAACGTATTTGAAAGTTCTGGAAATTATGTATTTAAGGATGACACCCCCCCCCCA
>JAQQPU010007462.1:5563-22562 GCA_029168905.1 Artemia sp. Kazakhstan ARC1039 | reverse complement strand
TTTTTTTTCCCCAGGGGTGATCGTATCGACCAATTGGTCCTAGAATATCGTGGGAGGGCTCATTGGAATGGAAATTAAAAGTTATAGTGCCCTTTTTAAGTGACCAAAAAAATGGAGGGCAACTAGGCCCCCTCCCACGCTCATTTTATTCCCAAAGTCACCCGATCAAAATTTTGAGATATCCATTTTGTTCAGCATGTTCAAAAATATTATAAGTTTGTCTTTTAGGATAACTTAATCCCCCGAAGTTCCCGGAGGAAGGGCTGAAAGTTATGAACTTTACCCAATGTTAACATATAGTATTGGTTATTGGGAATTGGGGTTATTGGGGGTATACTGACGTTTTCAGGGGAGATTTTTCCTGGTAGTGGGGTGGGGGGGTGGGTGGGTCGGGGGTTATGTGGGAGGATCTTTCCATGAAGGAAGTTTTCTTGGGGGAAGGGACATTGCTATGAAGGGGATGCCGGACTTCCCAGCATTATTTAAAAAAAGATCAGAAATTAAATATAAAAAAACAAGTTTTTCAACTGCAACAGCAGCAACATCAAAACTTTAAACCAACAGAAAATATTACATATATGATTGGGTTCACCCCCTAGTCAATACCTCGCTCTTTAAGCCAAAAATTGTTTAGTACTCTCATAAGAGCTATTTATTCTAATTAACGGCCTTTGTGATTAAGCGGTCATTTTTAAAGAATTGGAACAAAATTCGAACTTTCGCTTAAAGAGCAAGGTATTAACTAGGGGGCGAACCTCCTAATATATGTATTAAAAATATATGAATATAGAAGTTCGTTACGTAAGTTAATTCGTAAGTTACGCATGTTTATTACTAATAAAAACGTTCGTAAATAAAATTAAACAAGTTTCGAGAAAGCGATTTAACCAAATAAAAGTAAATTAATATGCAAATTTTGTTTTAATTATTTATGTACGGTGAGCCAAGATCAGAACCTGCATTTTTTCAAAAACGTTCAAAAATTAAATAAAAAAAACCAGTTTTTTTTAACTGAAAGTAAGGAGCGACATTAAAACTTAAAACGAACAGAAATTATTCCGTATATGAAAGAGGTTGTCCCCTCCTCAACGCCTCGCTCTTTACGCTAAAGTTTGACTTTCTCACAACTCTATTTTTTTTTAAACAATGAAAAACTTTAGTGTAAAGAGCGAGGCGTTGAGGAGGGGACAGCCTCTTTCATATACGGAATAATTTCTATTCGTTTTAAGTTTTAATGTCGCTCCTTACTTTCAGTTAAAAAAACTTGTTTTTTTTATTTAATTTCGAGAAAGAGAGAGGATTTATTGATAACAGAAAAACTAATAAAAAAAGATGGAAAATGGAAAGTGAATATTCAAACATTTGGGTGAAAGGGAGATAGTAGATTGAGCGATAGGCCACACGAATCTCATTTTTTTTTCCTTTTAATCAAATCAGGTATATGCAATTATGTACGATTTGTTTGGGTTTTATTGGTATTTTAATTTATAAATCTGAACAAACTGAAAAATATTAAATTAAAAAAAGATTATCCAGCATCCAATATCCAGGCTCAAGCTATTTTTTTCTGTTATATTTTCGATGATCAGTCAGTAAAAGCCTAGAAAAATTGTTCCTTTTTTTTATGACTGAGGGAAATATTATTTGTCCTCCAGGTAGGAGCGGTAATAAGTGGATAAGTCCAAAAGGAGCTGTTAGTTTCACGGTCAGATTACTGAAGCCTCGATCCTTCGTCTTTGGAAATATATCTCTTTTACAACATGCCGCGTCGCTTGCAGTGGTTCAAGCTATTAGAAGAAAAAGAGACTATAAGGTATGAAAAATTTAATACTCTGAAGCTACACTATGCCAGGTTTTAATGGTTGTTATATAAGTAGAAATACGTGTGTCGAAGATATCAGAATTACTACTGCTACCCAACTGCTCCCTGCTGCACCAAGCTGCCTAAGCCCAATACAGTTACACGCTCCTCCCCAACCATTCAAAAATTTAATATTTGCCCCTTCTGATCAAGTTACAGTTTTGTTTCTTTATGAAGTTGCTTCATGAAGTTTGCATCCTTCCTTATGACACCTTCCCACTCAACTCCGGGACGACCTGCTTTAGTGAAATAAAAAAAAAAAGTTACAAACATCCCCCCAAAAATAAAGAACAGCAATGAAACTTCAAACGAAAGAAATGATCCTTTATAATAAGGGGGCTGCTACCCCCTCAACTGCTTACTCTTTTATGCTAAAGTGACCTTTTTTAGCGATATCATTTTCACACTTTCAAGGTATATTTTCAATTATTCGATTTAGGACAGCCAACGCAACCCCATTCTTTATATAGATAGTCATATGAACCTAATTGTTCTTTGTTAAACTTGAAATATTCATACAATTCAATGGAAACTGTCATTCCACAATACCCGTTTTACAGGCTTAGTCCAAACTATTCCTCAGAAGGAAGGGAGGCTAGAAAGGGAGGCTAGAAAGGCTTCCCTCCCTCAGAAGGAAGGGAAGTTAATCCCCCTCTTCCCACTTCATATTTTGCTGGAGGACCTCACACAGGAAGTCAGAAAATATAAGATTAAAAAGGAGATTTTTTTAGGCTTTACAACTATACATCCATGTACATCAGTCAATGAAGCTTCAAACTCAGTCAAATGTAGTGTAACATCAGCTGTCTATACTAACCGTTTTTTCCTTTTTTCGGGTCAAAATATTGTTTTGCGCCCCAAAATGGCACGAAAGCCACTGTGGTGTAGTGTAGTCTATTTGTGGCTTAAAAAGGAAATAGAACTTCCAATTTTATTTCAAATAAGCCCCTTCTGGGTATTATGTGATCAATGGTTTGATGCCCTTATCCCTGAAAAAAAAGAAAAAAAAATGCTCTTCCATGACCAACTTTCTCTGAAAAAGGCAAAACCTAGTTGAGCATTTATGGATTATGGAGACTGGATTTTTTGTTTTTCTTTTATATTTTTATTTATCTATTATTATTTTTAATTCAGTTGTTCTTCCTTATTTTGATTTTGTTCTTATTATTTATAATTTTTTAAAATTAGTATTTATTATTTTATACGTTATTTGTTTTGATTCATTTATTAATAGTTAATTAAATACTTTATGTAAAAGATAAGTGATTATATGGATTTTTGCGCGACCGCAAATTTGAACTCAAAATTTGACCCCAAATTTGAATTTGAACTTGAACTAAGAAAAAACTTGATGCTTCTTCCGGAATATCCAATTCTGTTGAATCCCTTAGGCTCTTTCCGTCCTCCTGTGGACGTTCTGCTTGGACCTTACTGATTAGCCAAAAATGCAATCTTTTATAGCCTATTATCCTTTTTTTCGGTTTCCGGGGCCTAAATATCCATACCTTATCTTTCTTTATTGTGCTTTAGCGGACCATCACTCAAACGAATAGCTAAAAATAGCTATAGTTAGTTTATTTTAAATATTTAGCATCGTTTAGCCACGAGAAATATTTATAAAGTTGAAAAAGTCACTTTTGAACAATTATTGAATAGAAGAGTGGGGCCATGTGCCCCAAAAACCACCCCAGTGGATCCGCTCCTATATCGAAGATTCATTTGAGTTCTCCAACTTGTTTTTCACATCCCTTGATCAGTACTACGTTTATAATTTGCTTTTTAAATTATTATTTTATGTTTTTTCGTTTTATTGCTTAATATTTATTGCTTTTAACAATAAAATGCCGAGTAAAAATGCCATTTAACAATAAAATAACAATAACAATAACAATTAACATTAACAATAACAATTTAACAATAAAATGCCGAGTAAAAGTGCAGAATACAATGTAAGGCAATCTAAAATAATTGTCTATTTGCTATATGAAGTTGCACTATAAATTATGAATTTATATTACCATTTATTTTTCAATTACTACTTACATAGTAAATTTGCAGTTTGACTCCAAAAGCAAAAAGTCATAACATAACAGTTCTAAGGGTGATTAAGGCTGGTAACAGTTTTCCTTATCTAGCTCTAAATCCCGTGCTATATTTTCCTGGTCGCTTTTCAAGTTGTTGCGAGTGAAACATCTCACAGCGCCCCAAAATTCTTCTAAAAAATATTGTTCTTTCCGAGTTGATTTAGGGCAGCCAATGGCACCCTATTCTTTATGTATAGATAGTCATATGCAGAGGCGGACTGGTAGCTATAAGCTAAGGGGGCATTTGGGTTAAGCGGCCCTACCTATGGCCCTCCCTATAGAAGGATTTTTTTTCGTTTTTAAACAGAAAGAGTCTTGAACAATGAGTGGAAATAGCACTTCACGTTATTCGTGCCGAAATTTGCGTAACCAGGCAAATCAGTACTACTTGCTAAGTAAGAAGTAGGCTTAGTAGGAAGAGGAAAGATTTCACTAATCATTTTTTGTGCCAGATTTCCCTGATACTTGGTTGGACTCACAACGGGAGAGCAGCATCATATTTTCAGCTGTATAAAGTCGTCAGCTTTCGTCGTGCATCACGGAAATCTGGGCCAAAGAACATTCAGGGTATTTGTCCTCCTCAGAAGGATGTTTAACACCACTGAGAATTTTTAAACTTTCCATCAGAACACAAAATATATATTTTGATCAGATACAAGACAAAATAACTGGACTAAAAGAGGAAAAAACTACTGCACTGACAAAAGCAATATTAAAGTCTCTGCATCTCTTTTCGCGTCTTCTAAAATATCTTCAAACTGCACTGAATCAAGCAGCTCCCGCTCACATGGCATCAACATGAATGCTTCCAAGAAACCGTCTGATATTGTAGTTCTTAATTTAGTATTAATGAGCTTCAGTCTTCTGAAGGATCTTTCACAGCTGACATGAGAAAACGAAAGTGTCAGCAGATCTTCATAGGCCAGAAAAACTGAAGTATAAGCGGATGAGCACAGATTGAGCCTTAATAGCAGCCAATACATGCGAAGTATGCAGTTGTTGCACAAACTGTAGGAACTAGAATCTTGCACATCATCCCCTCCGAATTCAGCTCCATGTTCAGGTTCATCCTCATATTCTGTAGCAGGTCTATCCTGGCTTTTTTACAACCCGTCCTAATAATTTGGTCATAAACTGTGGCAAAGCTCTTTAGCTCCGACGTCAGCTCATCATGAGAAACCTTTGCCATCTCTGCAATCTTGAAGGGCTGACTCTGGCATTTCACCTCGATGCACAAGGCTGAACATGGTGCGCTGCAAGAAATTTTTGTTGGAAATAAGCTGTTTGTTGTCTGAAATTCTTTTTTCAGCCTGGTTGTTATTTGGTCAATTACTAACCTGAAAACTTCGACTTGAAATCGCTGTTCCAGATCTTCAGGTCGAGAATCTTTTGCCGTTTCTCCTGGCATGCACTTTTTCTTGGCAACACAAAAAGCTGGTAGCTGTGAGCTAACTTCAAGTGTATTCTCTAGAAGGCCTATCTTTTACACGAAATTGAAGGCGTTTTCGTTGACGCTTTCAAAGGAAATGCTATCTAGATCCTTACTTGTTTTATCAACCATGTTCCTGGCTATCAAAAAGTCCAATCCTTTTGTCTGGAGATACCTTGAAATAAGGCCAATGACTTGCAATACAGCAAGAAACAAGTGAGCGGTTAGGATTGTTTTGTAGTCTGTAAGCTTGCTCAGCAGTGATTCGGCTTCAGATAAAGTTTTTGAGTCAAAAGAGCTGCTATTTTCCACTGAGGACAAAACTTACACTATTTCTAAGTACAGGAAATTGGCACCAGAAAACATTCAAACAAGCAACTTTTTTTTGCCCACCAGCGAGTTTCAACAATTTTCTGTAACCTTTTCAACTTCGACAGTCCTTCTTTTGTGTTCTGTACTTGTTGTTGTCACAGACCCATTTGTTTGTGCTACTCAGCAAAAAAACAATATTCTGTAGCACCAGGCATAAACTGAATCTGGAACGTGGTTTTAATGTGAGAACGAAATCCATTAAACTCGCCCCTCGTGTTAGAAGTACCATCAAGTGATTCCCAAGCTATCTTTTTGTACTGAAGTCCATGCTCTTTGATCTTAGCTTTTAGTAGTTTGTTCATACCCTTGCTGCTGGAATCTTGGACAGGTATGACAGCAACCAGCCATTCGGAATTTCTTCAACTATCACATGTCTTAACACAATAGAAGCCTGGTCTAAAACCCCAGTAACGTGAGTTGTGTTAATTTGGATGCTGTACCTTTTTTCACTGATTTCGTTCACTATAGCCCTCTGCATGTGTTTCAAAATGCTCCTTATCTTTTTCTGGACTCTCCTCTTAGAAAGAAAAGTGACAAGTGAGCCATAACCCTTGGCTGCATCTCCAGATTTTCCACTCGCATCCGTGTTCGGTTTCCTTTTCCTACTATTCTCTATTGCTTTTTCCAAATGTTCCTTAAGAGAGATATCATATTTTGAGAGCAAAATTATGAACTCAAGGAAGTTTCTGCGGTTTATTCCTGGCTTTGTTAGAGGGTCAAGCCTCTCCTGGTTTCTGTGTGCTCTAAAAGGTAACCCTTGACTCCCCATCAGCTTCACGATCTTGAAAACGCAGATCAGTGCTTGAAAGTTTTGCAAGATATATACTCTGTTTACTTGCCAAAGCGCTGTTTATGTATCATCAAATATCTTGGTAGGTTTCAGCTTGAGCATATGCTTGACTTGCAGCGATATTGCCTTCAAAATTTTCATGTCCCTGGATTTTTTCATGGGCAAGCCTAAAGTTGTTGAACTCAGAAACAAACTATGACTTTCTGTCAGAAAACGTGATGTATATTCTGCAAAGAATTGATATTACTGTCATTTCTCTAGTTTCAAGAGTAACCCAGGATCATAATACGGAACCAGTGGTAGGTTTACAGTAGTATATCAAAGCCAAGTCAAAGTTAGGCTTTTCTACTTGAAGTGGTGTCAGCTTGAACAGATTTGACCGCATGAAATTTAATTTCTGAGCTAGTGTTGAATTCGGCGGTAAAGAGTAGGAAATAGACACGCTTACTGGCAAAGGTGGTCCAACATCAGCTAGCTTTGCTTCCAAGTCATCACTTCCAGTTTGGTTCAGATATGGTGTAGATTCCTCTGCTACTGACTCAAGTGGTCTGGAGGGCGTTTGACGATGTTGGCTCACCCTGTGTTGAAACTTGATCGATGTTGCTTCACATGACTTCTGTAAAATGTCTCAGGCATTGAAGCCAGGACGCTAAATCTTAGTTCAAATTCACTTTTCGACCATTTGCCAACAAAACCAGGTTTTGTCATTGTTCAATGATCTGATCCGAGTATTGGCTTTTGGTTTTATGACAGCGAAATCTAAAAAAAAACTGCTGAAGGAAAAAAGCTGCAGTTTTAGGCGTCGTGCAGCCAGGCCTAATCTCTCAAGACTGGAATAAAATCATCATAAAAACACAAATTTTTAAACCAAGGCTACAATAACTCATAGGGTCGACTTAGCAAACCTCAAATGGGTGCGGTTCTGTCCAAGCTGTGCTTACCTAAGCAACTAATTTGATCAATAATTCTGCCAATAGAAATGGTATAACGGACGCAGTCTCAATAGACTGACATGCTTTTTGATATCAAGGTCTGCCCCTAAGCAATCAACATGAGTTGACAAAATGCAATTGCATGTGTTTCAAAACGCTCCTTATCGCTTTCTGAACTATCGTCTTAGAGAGAAAAGTGACAAGTGAGCCACAACCCTTAGCTGCATCTCCAGATTTTCCACTCGCATCCATGTTCGATTTCCTCTTTCTACTATTCTCTATTGCTTTTTCCAAGTGCTCCCTAAGAGAGATGTCATATTTTGAGAGAAAAATTATGAACTCAAGGAAGTTTCTGCGGTTTATTCCTGGCTTTGTTAGAAGCTCAAGCCTCTCCTTGTTGCTGTGTGCTCTAAAAGGTAATCCTTGACTCCGCAACAGCTTCACGATCCTGAAAACGGAAATCAGTACTTGAAAGTTTTGCAAGATATGTTCTTTCTGTATACTTCCCAAAGCGTTGTTTACGTACCATCCAATATCTTGGCAGTTTTCTGCTTGAGCATATGCTTGAGGTTCAGCAATATTACCTTTCAGGTTTTCATGACCCTGGATTTCCAAATGGGCATGCCTAAAATTGGTGAACCCAGAAACAAACAACGACTTTCTGTTAGAAAACGTGATGTATATGCTGCAAAGAATTGATTTTACTGTCGTTTCTCTATTTTCAAGAGTTACCCAGGATCATAAGACGGAACCGAATGGTAGTTTTGTACTTTACTGAAAAAAATTCTGTTAAATCTTTTCACTTTTATAACTTTAAGAAATCAAAATTAATTAGGATTTTAAGGAATAAATATCAGCTTATGTATATTAAACTGACAATGCACATTTTTTTTTAGTAAATTCATATGAATTTTTTCAGTAAAGTATAAATTATATTCTGGCTTTTAGAAAGCATGTGGTTTAGAACCCTACTCATATTAATTTCTGCTCGTTTTGAGTTTGACTCTGTTATTTATTTTAGTTTCTGTTTGTTTTGGGGTTCGATTATTTATTGATACTGATTTGTGGTAGTTGTATGCTTGATAGATTGTTTGATTCTATTTTTGTTCATTTTTGGTTTAATGGAGTTTACTTTTTTTGAAAAACTTATTTTGTGGAAAAAGTTTTTTTTAATTAATTATAGAAAAAAAAGGAAAACAACTTAAAAAGGGGGCAATCTCGATAGAAGTACGCCGTCAAATTTAGCATACATGAGTACCAATGAGCCCATATTTTAAGCCACTATCAGAGGCATTGCTATAGTGTTGCCTATAGTAAAGGCCATACCGCTTCAATGTTTCATTATTTATCATTTTTTTTTAGAGGCATTTCTTATGGAAGGTGGGGTCTTATAAACTTTGAAGGGGGCTCATTCGATTATTAATCGGGATTTCTAGTGTCATTTTTAAGATGCAAAATTGACCGGAGGGCAACTGGCCCTCCACCACGCTCTTTTTCCCCATATGTATCCAATAGAAAATTTGAAATAACTATTTTGTTAAAAATAGTTCAAAGATCAGATAACAAAAACTCCGGGGATGTCCTCCCCCCAGAGCCCGAGGGTAAGTGTTGTAAGTTAAGCACTGGGGGCATGTAAGGTTTTTATGCAAGGGATTGTCGTATAAACTTCAAAGGGGGCTTATTCGATTGGAAATCGAAAGTTATAGTGCCCCTTTCAAGACACAAAAGTGATCAGAGGGCAACTAGCCCCCCCCCCCAAGGCCCTTTTCCCCAAGTGCATTTCATGAAAATTTTCAGACAGTCATTTTGTTAAAAATAGTTTAAAGATGAGGCAACAAAAAAGATCAGAAATAAGAAAACTCCGGGGTCGACACCCCTCCGGAGCCAGGGGGCAGGTGTTGTAAGTTATGCCCCGGGTTATATAAGGTTTTCATGGAGGAGGTGATCAAATCAACTTCAGAGGGTCTAATATGATTCAAAATTGAAAGTTCTAGTTCCCTTTTTCGAGTCAGAAGTAATTGAAGGGCATCACCCCCCCCCCCCCCTCACGTTCCTTTGCCTTAAAATGCATCCGTCAAAATTTTGAGATAGCCATTTTGTGTTTAATAGTCTAAAGATTAGCTATGAAAACATCGGGGTCAACATAACCCCCATAGACCCCGGGGGAAGCGTTGTAAGATATGCCCGGGGGTATATAAGGTTTTCATAAAAGGGTTGGTCGTATAAACCTCGGAACGGTCTTATTTGTTTAGAAATTGCAAGTTTCTTTTTTTAAGAGTCAAAAGTGATCAAAGGGCAACCAGCCCCCCCCCCCCAACCCCTTTTCCCCAAAGGTATCTGGTCAAAATTTTGAGATCGCTGTTTTGTCCAGAATAGTTCAGAGGCCAAATGACTGTGCTCCCGGGGTTGACCCCCAACCTAGGAAAGGGCTGCGAGTTATGCAACTTGTTTATTGTTACTTTGATGCTTTGTCTGCTTTAACATTTTGATTTACTGATTTAAGGGCCATTTTTTTATTTACGGAGCAAGGCCTTACCTTAGGACCTTCACAACACAATCAGAGGCAACGCTATAGCGTTGCCTATAGTAAAGGCCATACAGCTCCAATGTTTTATTATTTTTTTTTCCCAGAGGCACTTCATACGGAAGGGGTTGTCGTATAAACTTCAAAGGGGGCTCATTCGATTGGAAATCGAGAGTTCTGGTGCCCTTTTAAAGGTTAAAAATGATTAGAAGGCAAATAACACCCCTTCCACGCCCACCATTTCCCCAAACACATCCATCAAAATTTTGAGGTAACCATTTTGTTCTATGTAGTTGATTTCCAGATAGAAATTATGTTTTTGAGAAGGACACTCCCCCTACAGCCCTCAGGGCACGGATTGTAAGTTATGCCCCGGGGCATATACGGTTTATAGAAAGCTTTGTCGTAGAGACTTCAAAAAGGACTCATTCGATTGGAAATTCAAAAGGCTAGTGCCGTTTTTAATAGTCGAAAGTGATTGGAGGGCAATTAATCCCCCTCTCATGCCCACCTTTTTCTCAAACACATCCAATCAAAATTTTGAGATTTTGAGAAGCCATTTTGTTCAACATAGTTGAAAGCTCGGGAAATTAGGTCTTTGAGGATGACAACCCCCCCACAGCCCTCAGGGCAAGGGTTGTGAGTTATGCCCTGGGGGCATATGAGGTTTTTATAGAAAGCGTTGTCGTAGAAACTTCAAAAAGACTCATTGGTTTGGAAATTTCAATGGCTAGTGCCCTTTTTAATTTAAAGGCAACTAACACCCCTTCCACGCCCAACATTTCCCCAAACACATCCAATCAGAATTTTGAGATAGCCATTTTGTTCAACGTAGTTGAAAGTTCTGGAAATTATATGTGTGAGCAGGACACTCTCCCAACAGTCTTCAGGGCAGGGGTTGTAAGTTATGCCCTGGGGGGCATATATGATTCTTATGAAGAGAATGCTCGTATAAACTTCAGAGAGTGCTTATTTGATTGGAAATTGAAAGTTCTAGCTCACTTTTTAAGCATCAAAAAACATTGGAGGGTAACCACCACCCCCCACCCCCTGCCCATTTTTCCCAAACGCATCTGATAAAAATTTTGAGATTGTTTTTTTGTTAAAAATAGTTCAAGGATCATATAACGAAAACTCCGTGGTGAACACAGCCCCTCCCCCCCCCGGGCCCGAGGGCAGGCGCTGTAAGTTATGCCCTGGGGGTGTATATGGTTCTTATGGAAGGGATGCTCGTAAAAACTTCAGAGAGGGCTCATTTGATTTGAAATTAAAAGTTCTAGTTCAGTTTTTGAGAGTCAAAATAGATTGGAGAGCAACCAACCCCTTTCCCGTGCCCCCTTTTCCCCAAATCCATCCGATTAAAATTTTGAGATGGCCATTAAGTTAAAAATTGTTCAAACGTCAGATAACACAAATTCAGGTATTGTCATAACCCCCCAGGGCCCGGAGGCAGGCGTTGTAATTTATGCCCTGGGACATATGTGGTTCTTGTGAAAGGAATGCTCGTATAAACTTGAGAGAGGGCTCGTTTGATTGGAAATTGAAATTTCGAGCTCACTTTTTAATAGTCAAAAGACATCCGACGGAAATTAGTCCCCCCCCCCCGCGCCTTTTTTCCAAACCCATCTGATGAAAATTTTGAGATAAGACATTTTGTTAAAAATAGTTCAAAGGTCGGATAAGAAAAACTCCGGTGTCAATACAACCCCCCAGGGCCCGGGGGAAGACGTTCTAAGCTATGCCCTAAAGGCATGTATGGTTCTTATAAAAGGGATGATCGTATAAACTTCATAGAGGGCTCATTTGATCGGAAATTGAAAGTTTTAGTTCACTGTTTAAGAGTCAATAGATTTAAGGGCAACTAGCCCCCGCAACACCCTTTTTTCCCATACCCATCCGCTACAAATTTTGAGATAGCCAGTTTTTTGAAAATTTTTTCAAAACTTGGATAACAAAAACTCCGGTGTCAACACAACCCCCCAGGGCCCGGGGAGTATGCGTGGTAAGTTTGGTCCTGGGGGTGTATATAGTTCTTATGAAAGGGATGCTCGCATAAACTTCAGAGAGGGCTCATTTGGTTGGAAATTGAAAGTTCTAGTTCACTTTTTAAGAGTCAAAAAATTTCCGAAGGCAACTAGCCCCCTTCCCCCACACACCCTTTTTTCCCCAAACCCATCTGATACAAATTTTGAGATAACCATTTTTTAAAATAGTTAAGAGGTAAGATAACAAAAACTCCGGTGTCGACACAACCCCCGCAGGGCCAGGGGGCAGGCATTGTAAGCTATGTCCTTTTTTCCGCATATGGTTCTTATGAAAGGGATGCTCGTATAAACTTCAGAGAGGGCTCAGTTGAATGGAAATTAAGAGTTCTAGCTCATTTTGTCAGAGCAAAAAAAAAGATCGGAGGGCAACTAGCCCCTCCTGCCCTCCACACCTTCAGGTTTATCGGATGGATAAACCCTTCCGATAAAAATTTGAGGTGACCTATTTGTTAAAAATAGTTCAAACATCAGATATTAAAACGCCGGGGTCGACACAGCCCCCCAGGGCCCAGGGACAGGAGTTGTAAGCTGTACTCTGGGGGTATATATGGTTCTTATAGAAGGAATGCTCGTATAAACTTCAGAGAGGGCTGATTTGATTGAAAATAGAAAGTTCTTGTTCGCTTTTAAAGAGTTAAAAGAGATCGAAGGGCAATTAGCCCCCCCCGCCCTTTTCCATAAACCCATCCGATAAAAATTTTGAGATAGCCATTTTGTTAAAAATACTTCAGACGTCAGATAATAAAAATCCGAGGTTGACACAAACCATTTTTTTACTTTGATACCAGTTTTGATACTTCGGTGAACATCTGATTTTTTTTAAGTTTTTTTTTTATGGAATTTTTTTAAGCCTGAAACTTTTGCAATCAAAAAGGAACAAAAATTAATTAAAAAAAACTTTCCGAAAAATAAGTTTTTCAAAGAAAAGTAAAGGCCATTTTAAACTTAAGCTTAGCAGATAAAAATACCTGTTAAAATTCAAACTCAAAACGACCAGAAATTACTATTAAAAGATAAATGAAACCTAAAACGAACAGAAATTAAATAAACAATCATAGCAAAAAACATACAACTACTACTGCTACTAACAACTCACCGCAGCACCAAGCCGCCTGAGGCCAACACAGCTACGCACGCTTCTTCTCCACCCCAATCCATTCAAAGCCTCCCTTTTTACACCCGCCCACAAAGTTCCCATTTCCTTTAAATCTTTCTTTATGACGTCCTCC
This sequence comes from Artemia sp. Kazakhstan ARC1039, assembly GCA_029168905.1. Taxonomy (NCBI): domain Eukaryota; kingdom Metazoa; phylum Arthropoda; class Branchiopoda; order Anostraca; family Artemiidae; genus Artemia; species Artemia sp. Kazakhstan ARC1039. The sequence goes on along the minus strand of JAQQPU010007462.1, from coordinate 9,296 downwards.
CACCCCAGACGAGGACGACCTGCTTTCCGTTTAGCCCTAGACGGTTGGCCGAAAAGAACAATCTTCGGTAATATGTCATCCTTCATCCGCATAACGTGCTCTAGCCACCTCAACCTTTCTTTCATTATAGCCCTAGAGAGCGGTATTGAACCACATTTTTCGTATAGCCTATTGTTTGACATATGGTCAGTCAGCCGGGTACCCAGAACAATCCTTAAGCAATTTTTCTTGAAAACATCTAGCAAATCTTCATCCGCTTTTCGGAGCGTCCATGCTTCAGAGCCATATTTGACAACTATCATTACTGTAGCTTCTAATATTCTAATCTTGGTTTGCCGATTTATCTTCCTATTTCTTCCGAACCTTTTTTAACTGTGAAAAAGCATCCTGAGCCTTGGCTATTCTACTTTTAACATCTTCACGGCTTCCACCATCATTACTAATAATACTACCAAGGTAAGTGAAGCTGTCCACCTGTTCAATCTTTTTAGTACCCAGCGTCACCTTTTCATCTTCACTTATTCCTAGCCTTAGTGACTTAGTCTTCTTAACATTAATTCTCAAACCTATTCTAGCACTCTGTACTCGAAAAACCTCTAAAACTTCATTCATTTTGCTCACACTTTCATCTAGGATGCTTAAATCGTCAGCATAATCTAAGTCCAGGAGACTTTTTCCTCCCCATTTGATTCCGTGGTCTCCCATTGCCTTTCCTGTGCTCCTTAAGACAAAGTCCATCAAAATAATGCATATAAAGGGGCATAGAACACGACCCTGCTTAACTACTGATTTAATGAATGTGCATTATCAGTTTAATATACATATACTGATATTTAGTAATAAAAATCTTAATATTATTTGATTTATTAAAGTTATAAAAGTAAAAACATTTATATTTTTTTTCAGTAAAGTGCAAATTATGTTCTGGCCTTTGGAAGGCATAAGGGTGTTGAGCCCAACTTATGTTAATTTCTGCTTGTTTTGAGTTTGACTCGGTTATTTATTGTAATTTCTGTTTGTTTTGAGTTTCATTTATTTATCGATGCTGATTTGTGGTAGTTTCTTTACACACCTTTTGTTTTCATATGATCTATCACTCAGATAATTTTTGTGCAAGTCCTTTCTCCTTTCTATTAAACATAAAGCTTTTTCACTAAAATTCTTAGCTGCAGTTCTAACTTTCTTCCCTAAGACACCTTCAGCAACTTCACAAATTATTTTTCTAAAATTATTCCAACCATCTTCCACATTATCAAATTTTAAACTTTAAATTTTAGTATTCAACTGTTCCTGGAAAGTTTTTCATAAATTCTCATCCTGGAGGCTACCAACATCATAACTTCCAATACCAAAAAACATGCAACAAGTAATAATATAAATGAATAAAGAGATCTTAAAGCGAGTAATGCTTAGATTAAATATGAAAATCAAGCTTATAAAGAAAAAAAATATTTTGCTATTGAAGAATAAATCAGACTTAAAACGAACAGAAATTAAATAAACAATCAATGCCAACAAACATACAATAGATATTAATGTAAATGAATAAATAAATCCTAAAACGAGTGAAAATTAAGATGAATATGCAAATCAAGCTTGAAACGAACAAAAATCACTGCAAACAAGAGTTTGTGTATTGCCTCCTTCTCTCACTGTAAAAGTCTAAAACTTACTGCGTCACTGGCACTTTTCTGAAAACTATATTCGTCTTGAACAGTCTTGGAAAGTATAAACAACATCAAATTTAATATTTGATGGATAATGATATTAATTGTTGAAAGATCCATCAGTTCTAGAATTTATTTCACTGTAATTATATTTTTATTTTTAATGCTGTAAGAACTGGAAAAGGAAAATATTTGTAATATAATTTGTTTTCAGTTAAGCGCCAATGACGCAGTAGGCTTTTGGTTTTTTTTACAGTTAAGGCAGGGGGCAGTATCGAAACTCTTGTTTGAAGTCAAACTATATTCTTCTTGAATAACTTAAGAAAGAACTAATAAATTAAACTGAATATTTTATGTGTAATGATTTTAAATGCTGAAAGCTCATCAGTTCAAAGTTTTACTGTATTTTAACGATTATTTTCAATATTGAGTACAAAGAACAAATTTGTAATATAATTTGTTTTCAGTAAAGTGCCATTGACGCAGTAGGTTTTAGAATTTTACAGTGAGAGAAGGAGACGATACCCAACTCTTGTTTGTAGTGATTTTTGTTCGTTTCAAGCTTGATTTGTATATTCAATTCAAGTTTCACTCGTTTTAATATTTATTTATTCATTTACATTATTAGCTATTGTATGTTTGTTGGCATTGATTTTTTATTTAATTTCTTTTCCTTTTAAGTTTCATTTATACTTCAATAGCAAAATATTTTGTTTTGTTGTAAGCTTGATTTTCACATTCAATCTAAGCATTACTCGCTTTAAGATCTATTTATTCATTTATATTATTACTTGTTGTTTGTTTTGATATGATCGTTTATTTAATATCTGTTCGTTTTGGGTTTCATTTATTCTTTAATAGTAATTCCTGGTTGTTTTGAGTTTGAATTTTAACAGGTATTACAATCTTCTGAGCTTAAGTTTAAAATGACCTTTACTTTTCGTTGAAAAACTTATTTTTCGGAATTTTTTTCTTAATTAATTCATAAAAAAAGACTCAATATGGTGAAACTGAACGCACTTAATATATCATAGGATATTCAACATATGCAACTCAACATGCCAAGCGCTAAAGTTATTAAATTCAAACCAAGCGAACACGTTGAAAACCATACCTATCTAACGAGAAGCCCGTTCGATCGCCGCTTACGAGAAGCCCGTTCGATCGCGGCCGAGGTGTCGCTACGCCACCGGCGTACCGCAGGCGCGCCGCCGCCGTCAGAGGAGGCGACATTCGGCTGACTTATAATTAATTTTGCGGCAATTTTTTATTGCGTCAACCGCAAAGTCGGAGCTTTTCTTTCTCGTGTGGTTGAGCATTTAGATTTTTCTGATTAGAAATCAAGCAGGGTTTGCACTACCCCTGAATTTTCGGGTATGTCCGCGAAAATCTATGCGTTACCCCGAAAAAAAATTTGGTTCCCCGAATCCCCGAAAATCACGCAATTACGGTGCCACCGCTAGCGACTTATCACCACTGACTTTCCCTGCCAAATATTACTTTGCATGCCATAATTCTTCACTATTCTCTTGTTCGTTAATTTTCGTCTCTTTTGTTGCTTTGCATAAAAACTAGACAGGTACAATTGCAATATACACAGTTCTTCATATGTTGACAAACAAAAGTATCGCCTTTATGAAATGAGTTTAAATCATTTCGAATTCAGTTTCTCAATTGCTATTTCTTACATCATTCGTAGTCAAAAATTTTATTTTCATATTAAATAGAATTATAGAACGCATTCACTACTGTACAGCTTCAGCCTTCAGTCGGATTTTGAAATTGATAGCCGACAGATTATTTCTACAGATGAATTGTAAGTTTGCAATTTTTTTTTCTTTTGCTTTTTTTATATAAGATTTTCTTAATGTTTAATACTCAATCGTTGAACGCCTGATAGATTAAAGAAAATACAATCTTCTTTCTGAAAAATTTTTACACCCCCCCCCAAAAAAAAACCCTTCTATTGAGACAAAATTTAGCTATAGACTAAGCTATGTACAAGGTTGGGGAATTAAAGATTGAAACGGAAGTTACCCCAAAAATATGATTCATAATTTTTTTTT
>JAQQPU010007461.1:17657-38003 GCA_029168905.1 Artemia sp. Kazakhstan ARC1039 | reverse complement strand
TAAAGACCAGCTATTTTCTTGCGAAAACACACAAAATCAGAAAAAATTCCAATGTTCCTTTAGTAGCTACGCAATTAGGCTAAAAATTAAGATATTTATGCGGAGTTTCAACTAGCTATGGCTAAGTTTGCTAAAGACCAGCTATTTTCTTGCAAAAACACAAAAAATCAGAAAAAAATTTTCAATGTTCCTTTAGTAGCTACGCAATTAGGCTAAAAATGAAGATATTTATGCAGAGTTTCAACTAGCTATGGCTAAGTTTGCTAAAGACCAGCTATTTTCTTGCGAAAACACACAAAATCAGAAAAAATGTTCAATGTTCCTTTAGTACCTACGCAATTAGGCTAAAAATGAAGATATTTATGTAGAGTTTCAACTAGCTATGGCTAAGTTTGCTAAAGACCAGTTATTTTCTTGCGAAATTCCTTTTATTCAAATCCAAACCACCAATCAAGTTATACTCCCTCTCTTTGAAAAGGTGTCAAGCTTCTATAGAGTAATGCTGAAATTGCTATACCTCTGAGCAAATCCAGAAGGTCATGTCAGGGAGCTCTGAATCTCTTTGAAAAGGTGAAGAGCTTCTATAGAATAACATAGAAATTCCCTATATGTGTACGCAAATAACATGGAAATTGCTATAGGCGTAAGCAAATAAACATAACATGGGAATTCCTATACAGCCAAGCAAATAGCATGGTCCTATACAGGCAAGCAAATAGCATGGTCCTATACAGGCAAGCAAATAACATGGGAATTCCTATACAGCCAAGCAAATTCCATAGATAGTTACTACTTACATGAATAATTAAAATGCAATTTGCATATTAATTTTACTTTTTTGGCTAAATGGCTTTCGCGTACTTTTGATTTGACGTAACTTACGAATTAACTTACGTAACCCTTAGTCAATACCCCGCTCTTTACGCCAAAGTTCAAATTTTCTTCCAGTATTCTTAGAATGGCCCCTTAACCACAAATGTCGTTAACTAGAATAAATAGCTCTGATGAAACTAAAAAAAAAAAATTAGCGCAAAGAGCGAGGTAATGACTAGGGGGTGAACCCAATCATGTACGTATTAATTTCTGTTTGTTTTAAGTTTTGGTGTTGCTCCTTATTTTCAGTTGAAAAATGCATTTTTATTTAATTTCTTATTGTTTTTTAAATAATGCTGGGAATCCGACGCCCCTTCATAGCAATGTCCCTTCCTCCGCGGAAAGCTCCTTCCACGTAAAACCCGAACCCCTCCCCAACTACCAGAAAAATTTGCCCTGAAAACTTTTTTATACTTCCCAATAACCAATATTATATGTAAACATTGGACATAATTCGTAACTTGCAGACCGTCGTTAGAAGGATGGAAGGATATCACAAGCATTCTAGAAGAGCATGCGAAAAGTGACCGCCACAGGGACAGTGCAGTTTCGTGGACGAATTTCAAAGCTATACAAGCCAAGGAGATGCATCCCATCGCATCTGTTTTGTCAACGGACAGGAATAAGGAGATGAATGAAAACAGGAACACGTAAAGGCTTTAATGAAAGTATCGGCCCTACTGAGGCGACTGGGCACAGCCTTTTGCGGCCACGATGAGACTGAATCTTCGGCAAACAAAGGATAGTTGGTCGAAACTTGCAATCTTCTCGCCGAGTATTCTCCCACGCTTTTCAACAAGCTAGAAAAACGATACGGCCACTATACGTCCCACGAATACCAGAACGATCTAATTTCAGTTATCGGGTCTAGGCTTCGGTCTACAATAGTGCAAGAAGTTAAGCGTGCCAAATACTTTGCTGTTCTTGTCGACGAGACAAAAGATAATTCAAAGAAAGAACAGCTCGCCATTCTTCTGAGGTACTTCGACGAGGAAAAAGTACGAGAAAGTCCAATAGGATACTACCATATGAAAAGCCTGGATGCTGAAAGTTTATCCAGCTTCATTCACGACACAGTGGGGAAACTTGGTCTCGACTGGAACTATTGTGTTGCTAAGTGCTACGACAGAGCAAGCGTGATGAGCGGGCCCTTCTCTGGTGTTCAAGCGTGACTGAGAGCGAAAGCGCCACAAACAATATACATTCATTGCCAAGCGCACAGACTAAATTTGGTCATTGCCAACTGCGTTGAAGGTGTTGGGACTGTTGGCTCATTTTTTTCGTTAGTCCAAAATCTGTACACGTTCATTTCCAACAGCAACACCAGACATCAGCTTTTTGTCGAGTCCCAAAAGGCTACTCAACTGCCAGTCCTGGAATTAGAAAGGAGTGCTGCGACAAGATGGTCATAGTGGTATCGATCAATATCGAAGATAAGACTCCGATATGAATGTGTTCTGGCTGTACTGTCTGCAGTCAGCGAGGGAGCTGATAGTGAAGCTCGAGCAGAAGCAGCTTGGCTCCAGAGAAAAATGGAATCTTTCACAGTTATATTCCAGTTGCTCTATATGGAAGCAATCCTGAGGAAGATAAACTCCCTTTCTGAGCAGCTTCAGACAGTTGATCTGGTAATATCTAGGTGCCGCACCTTGATTCAAACAACAAGGAAGGAAATAGCTGAACTGCGCTCTGACACTTCATTTGCATCGCTTTTGGAGAAGGCAAAAGAGTTTGCTGAAGGTCTTGAAATTGAAGTACCTGACGTGAATGGACCCACGACCGGATCCTCCTCTGCGGGTCAGAAGGGACGACCTAGAAGAACCCAAAAAATTATCAAACACCTAAAAGAATTCATGACCACTTCGACGTTAGGAAAAAACTTTGTTGAATCCGACAATAGAGCTCCAACTCTAGCGGAAGAACTGAAAAGAGAATACCTGGAGACTGTAGATCGTCTGATTGCGGAATTCGACAAACGGTTTACAGATAACCTTCCTGTGCTCAGTACACTCGAAGCTCTGGGCCCCAGCTCTACCAAGTTCATGGATGCAGGGCTCCTCAAGCAATTCTCTGAACTTTATTCTGAAATGGACATTGACCCGATTCTTCTTGAGGCCCAAGCTGGTATTTCCAAGCGGTTTTTGCTCGAGGAGGAGGCAAAGCCGAAGAACTTCATGGACGTCATCGATAATATCGAGACACTTCCAGTGGCCTATTCAGAAATTATCACAGTTCTTCATATTGCTGCCACACTTCCTGTCACGACAGCCAGCAATGAACGCTTGTTTTCTGGGCTGGAAATATTGAAGAACTATCTGCGCTCGACCACAGGAGACGATCGTCTTAGTCACCTGCTTTTGATCTTTGCAGAGAAGGATTTAGTTAAAAACTTGGATTTCGACCAGCTTGTTGACGACTTTGCGAAGATGGAACCACGACGGTTCCCCTCGTTGCCTTGAGTGTTCACTGATCTGTTTCAAAATTTTGTTGTATTTTTTGATTTTGTAAATATACTTGATCGAACAAAGTTTTGCATCGTCATAGCCGGAGCGTGACTCCGACTTGGACTAAAGTATTTACTGTAAGCAGCGACCTGAAGAATTCGTTTACAGAATATACTTTAGTCAAAGCGTGAGTTTCTACAGAGGTTCGGCTTTCGTCAAGTTATAGGTTTGGAAAAGTGGAAGATTCCCAAACGGCTGTTTTTTTTAACATCGCACATATCATTTCCGCTTTCTTCAGATATCTGGCCTTTTCCGAGCCTATGATATAAGAGCGAAAGAAGGAAAGGCAAAGCAATTGAGACAATTTCCTTAATTTTTACGGTAACTCCCATGGAAGGCAGTTTTTTTTTTTCGGATAAAGCTAGAGGCAATTTTTTTTTATACAAGCCTGCTTCGGGGCCCATATCGATTGCTTGCCCACCCTAAGGTTTGGCTGAAATGGCGCCTCTGAATATTTCCTTAGGTTTGAGATGCTTTTGCTTGTAGTTTCATGTCGGTTTACATTTATTAATGATTATTTTCATGAATTTGGATACTTCTATTTCGCTGATTGTTGTGTGATACCGCTTTGTCCTAGGTGATTGGAAAGGTGAGTAAGGTTCAAGACCTTGCTAAAGTGCTTATTTATCTCAATTACTAAAGTAGGAGAACAGTCATTTTCTTCTTCCTTTGGAAGGCATATACTTGATAGGCAGTTTTTGGTAGGCATATATTTGAATATATGCCAACCAATTTTTACCTTTAACACATTATATTCGTTTTCAACTTTGAGGGGTTACGGCCAACATATGTCTCTATTTACATCCTCCTTTCCCTCCCTTCCCTCCTTTTTAAGTCCCTCCCTTTTAGAGAGGAACCTAAAAGTCTCCTTTTTTCCCTCCTTTTTTAGGTCCCTAGAAGTGAATTTTCCCAAACTTTTACATTCCTTCAGTATACTTGATCCCAGTATGCTCCTTTGTTATACTGATACATTTAAAGCTTATTTCTCGACTAAATTTTTAAGTACATTAGTTCTTATGATCGTAAAACAAATTAGTTGTTTCAAATGCAGTTTGTTTCAAATCTGAGTGAAATTACACCTATAATTAAAAAGAATAGAAACTATTATTTTGTATTAGTGGAGATGCCGTGGCATTAAGCCCTCCACAATTTTCAACATGTTATAGATATTAATTGTATTCTCAATAAAGCTAAGCTAAATCTTACTAACAGATTGGAGAGTAGTGAGTACGCCGATACTCCAACGGGTACATCCATATATGGGATACAATTGGACTCCGGCCAGAACACCAAATATTATGACCATGAATATTTTTACAAGAGAACTAGATCTACAAATAGCCTGTGACGCTGGGCGTACACCAAAAAAAAATTCTAATTTTTTTCTTCAGGAATTTTGACCTAATTTACAGAAAGGCGATAGAATTCTCTCAGAATATGAAACAAATATTTAGAGTGGGGAGGTCGACATGTGATTGAAGTGTGTATTTTTGTTTAGAATTTTTATCATTGTCATTACTTTTTTAATGTATTATAAGGAGAGTAAATCTCAATCAAAACATCGAGGAATATAATACAACACCACCATGTGAAACTGTGCCTTCAATATCTACTTAGTCGATAAGGCTGAGGGGTTGGGGAAACATAAAGTTTTTTCAAATTTTGACGAACTATAGGGCCCTTAAAACATTCTAGTGCGCTCACATAACAGGATGTCAAACCTGGTGAGGCTAAAAGCCACTTTGAGATGTCGTCTGCTGAATGAATACGACTAGAACCCCAGTTTGATCCTCTTTGCCTTCTTTTTATGGTACTTGTCTATTGTAGTGACCGCACTCAAGTTCTTGAACTGAGTAAAACCGATTTCTGTGTCTGCATTCAGAGATAATTAGCTTAGTCTCTGTGAGATAAACTACTGTGCAGGTACATTTTAATTAATTATCTATTGAATCACGTACCAACAATAGGTAAATCTGAGGGAATGGTGACTCCCTTAAGAGATACACATTTTTTCAGAGGGATTTCTTGACAATAATTATTTAATTTCCGAAGAGAGAAGGGGTTGAAATTTTAATCGCTTACCAACAAAAGTTAAATCTGAGGGAATGGTGACTCCCTAAGGAATTTATATTTTTATTTGGGTAGGATGAAATCTATTTTACATTTTTGCCATCCAAACCCCAACCACCAAGGATCCCAACCAACAAGGACCACAGATTCCAGGGGCCCAAATACCCCCTCCCACAACATTTTGCTCCGTCCCCCCATTGTTATACTTTTTTATAAGTTCAGTTTTGTCAACTATTTTTTTAACTTTTATTTATTATTTTTTTTAACATGTTTTTTTCCACTTTTTTTTACTTAAGATGTCTTAAAATGACATGAAATATATTTAAAACAAAAAAAAACAACACATTTAATATTTTAAAAATACTAAATGAGAACGACAGAGATGTTAGTCGTGACTTTTACTATTATAAAAATAATTTTTGTAGTAGCACTTCAGTAGCATTTATCTAGTAGCTGAATTTTTTCTATGCAAAAATGTTTTCTTATTAATTTTTGATATTTAGTCACCAATTAAAAGACTTGGAATTTCTCTTGTAGCTGAGTTTGTTCTATGCAATAGTGCTTTTTTTTTATTTTTAATGCTCAATCATCAATTAAAAGATTTGGAATTTACTAAGTAGTTGAATACGTTCTATGCAAAAGTGCCTTTTTAATAATTTTTATTACTCAGTCGTCAATTAAAAGACTTAGAATTTACCAAGTAGTTGAGTATGTTCTATTTAAAAGTATTTTCTTATAAATTTTTTATATTCACTCATCAATTAAAAGACTTGGAGTTTACCAAGTAGTTGAATTTTTTTGACGCAAAACTACTCTTTTTTATTGATTTTTGATACTCAGTCACCAATTAAAAGACTTGGAATATACCAAGTAATTGAATTTTTTCTATGCAAAAGTACTTTTTATTAATTTTTGATACTGATTTGTCAATTAAAAGACTTGGAATTTACCAAGTTGTTAAGTTTGTTCTATGCAAAAGTATTTTCTTATTAATTTTTGATGCTCAGTCATCACTCAAAAGACTTCGAAGTGACTAAGTAGTTGAGTTTCTTCTATGTAAAAGTGTTTTTTTTTTGCTGGGTCCCCAATTATTAGACTTTGAATTTATCAAATAGTCGAGTTCATTCTACTAAAAAGTGTTTTTTTATTAATTTTTGATATTCAGTCATTAATTAAAAGACTCGTAATTTACCAAGTAGCTGAGTTTGTTTTATGTAAAAGTACTCTTTTATTAATTTCTGATACTCAGTCATCAATTAAAAGATTTGGAATTTATCAAGTAAATTAGTTTGTTCTATGCAAAAAGTGTTTTCTTATTAATTGTTGATGCTCAGTCACCAATTAAAAGATTTGGAATTTATCAAGTATCTGAGTTTGTTCTATGTACAAGTGTTTTCTCATTAGTTTTTGATACTCAGTCATCTGAGTTTGTTCTATGCAAAAGTACTTGCTTTGTTGATTTTTAATACTCAGTCATCAATTAAAAGAGATAGAATTTACTAAGCAGTTGAATTTGTTCTATGTAAAAGTGATTTTCTTATTAATTTTTATACTCAGTCACCAATTAAAAGACTTGGAATTTACCAAGTAGTTGAATTAGTTCTATGCAAAAGTGTTTTATTATTAGTTTTTGATACTCAGTCATCAATTAAAAGACTTGAAATTTACCAAGTAGTTTAGTTTTTTCTATGCAAAAGTCTTTTCTTATTAATTTTTGATGCTCAGTCTTTCAAACAGTTCGTGGTAACGAACTGTAAGTAAGGAGTGACCCGGCTCAATGGTAACCGAAACTCTAGAAAACGGGTTTGTGATACCAATAGATATATCAAAAGAATCATATTTTAATGCTGAGTTCAAATATATAATTTTCATCAAGTTTAGTCCTACCCATCAAAAGTTAAGCGCCTGAGAAAGTTTAGCTGATTTTCGAAAAAAGGATGAAAGACCCCTTAAAAGTTATAGAATCTTAATGAAAATCACACCATCATATTCAGCGTATCAGGTAACCCCACTCTAGAGGTTTCAAGCTCCTATCTACAAAAATGTGGAATTTTGCATTTTTTGCCAGAAGGAAGATCACGTGTTTATTTGTTCTTTTGTTTGGTTTTTTTTCGTAGGGGTGATCGTATCGACCCAGTGGTCCTAAAATATCGTGGGAGGACTCATTGGAACAGAAATTAAAAGTTCTAGTGCCGTGTTTAAGTGACCAAAAAAATGGAGGGCAACTAGGCCCCCTCCCACGCTCATTTTTTCCCACAGTCACCTGATCAAAATTTTGAGATAGCCATTTTGTTTAGCATGGTTGAAAATATGAAAACTATGTCCTTTAGGATGACTTAATCCCCGGAAGTCCCCGGGGGGACGGCTGAATGTTATGATCTTTACCCAATGTTAACATATAGTATTGGTTATTAGGAAGTATACAGACGTTTACAGGGATGATTTTTTCTGCTAGTAGGGGGGTGCGTGGGTCGGGGGTTATTTGGGAAGATCTTTTCATGAAGGACGTTTTCATGGGGGAAGGGACATTGCTGTGAAGGGGGCGCCGGATTTCTCAGCATTATTTAAAAAAGATCAGAAATTAAATATAAAAAAACAAGTTTTACAACTGAAAATAAGAAATAACATCAAAACTTAAAACGAACAGAAAATATTACGTGTATGATTGGGTTCACCCTCTAGTCAATACCTCGCTCTTTAAGCCAAATATTTTTTAGTACTTTCATAAGATCTATTTATTCTAAATAACAGTCTTTGTGATTAAGCGGTCATTTTTAAAGAATTGGAACAAAATTCGAACTTTACCTTAAAAAGCGAGGTATTGACTAGGGGGCGAGCCCCCTAATATACGTATTAAAAATATATGAATATTGAAGATCGTTACGTAAGTTAATTCGTAAGTTATGTACATTTACTACTAATAATACGTTCGTAAATAATTAAACAAGTTTCGAGAAAGCCATTTAACCAAATAAAAGTAAAATTAATATGCAAATTTTGTTTTAATTATTCATATACGGGGAACCAAAATCAAAACCTGCATTAATTCAAAAATGTCCAAAAATTAAATAAAAAAAACAAGTTTTTTTAACTGAAAGTAAGGAACGACGTTAAAAGTTAAAACGACCAGAAATTACTCCGTATATAAAAGGAGCTGTCCCCTCCTCAACGGCTCGCTCTTTATGCTAAAGTTTGACTTTCTCACAACTCTTATTTTTTTTAAACAATAAAAAACTTTAGCGTAAAGAGCAAGGCATTGAGGAGGGGACAGCCCCTTTCATATACAGAATAATTTCTGTTCGTTTTAAGTTTTAACGTCGTTCCTTACTTTCAGTTTAAAAAAACTTGTTTTTTTTATTTAATCAATTAAAAGACTCGGAATTAATCAAGTAGCTCAGTTTTATCTATGCAAAAGTGCGTTTTTATTAATTTTTAATACTCAGTCACCAATTAAAGTACTTGGAATTTACCAAGTAGTTGAGTTTTTTCTATGTAAAAGTGTTTTCTTATTAATCTTTGATATTCATTCATCAATTAAAAGACTTGGAATTTATCAAGTAGTTGAGTTTGTTCTATGCAAAAGTACTTTTTAAATAATTTTCTAATGTTCACTCATCAATTAAAAGACTTGGAATTTACCAAGTATTTGAATTTGTTCTATGCAAAAGTATTTCTTTAATTATTAATGTTCATTCATCAATTTAAAGACTTTAAATTAATCAAGTAGTTGAATTTGTTCGATTCAAAAGTGTTTTTTTATTGATTTTTGATACTCGGTCATCAATTAAAAGACTTATGAGTCTGTTAATAGTATTTGTGTCTCTGGAATTCCTTTTCATACATCTCCAACTTTTTAATAAACATTCTAAACGTTTGATATGATAGCGTACCCTAAAAATAATGGTCACATAACAAACTAATTCATAAAATATTTTATTGAAGTAACGACATGTAGAATATTAACATAAAAATATGTTACATATATTATTATACATTATTAATATCATTGAACAACTTTGAACATTTTGAATCTGTTTCAGAAAATAATTCATCATGTTGTCTCTTGATAGTGTAGCTATTGTCTTCTCTGAGTTCTTAACCAATAGAAAAAACATTAATCCATTTCGAATCATTCACAATTTTTACTGTGGTGTCAGCTACAGGTTCAATATGCGTTTCGTCTTTTGTATTATTGTGTTCCGTGACTTTATCTGTTGGTGTATGATCAATGGTAGTAATAATGTTCAAATGCGCTTTATTTTCGGTAAGTTCATCTTTATATTCATTAGTGATATTGTCTGCCAATGCCCTTTTTATTTTGCCAGCGATTTCATTGTCTATTATCACATTATTTTTACACAGATAACAGTTCAGGCACGTAGACAAGACATGGTTTTGGATATTAGTGCAGAATTTGGCCTTTCTTTTTCTCTTTGATTTCATTTGAATACTAATACCATAAACATGGTAATAGGATCTATCAACATGTAACCTGTTACCAGAACCATGAGCAAGAAGATACCCATCTTCATCAACTGTTATTTTTATGTTGGCATTCTCTTTGAGTGATATCATCTCTGAAAATATTACTCTCGCATATCCATCATCAGCAATGTTGAATGGTGTCGGTACTCCAAGGAAAATTTGCTCATCGCTGTCATGACAATGCACGCATACATTTCCAATAAGATCCCCATTAATGCTTGTTTCATAGTTCAAATATTTCTCCTTGTCAGAATTCAGCGCAACTATTATTTTATCATATGCACACACTTTCTTCGAATATTTCATTTTCACTTTAAAAAAAACATGATGCAGGTGTTCCTTCCAATGTACGAAAATTACTTGGTTAATGCATGCAATAAATTAGGTAGTGTCGATAGTCAACCATAGAGTCCCACTGGGACAGCCGCGTAGTGTCAATGAGCAACCAAATAGTACGATTGATACAGCCGTATAAATAAAGAAATAAAATGTAAAAAAAAGTTGAGAAATTTTCCAAGTCCAAAATATTCTAAGTAAAAATAAGAAAAGTGCTACTACAAACACTATTTTTCTAATAGTAGAAGTCACGATTAACATATCTATATCATTCTCACCCTGTATTTCGAAAATATTAAATGTGATTTTTTTTAGTTTTAAGTATATTTCATGTCATTTTAAGACATGTAAGAAAAAAGTTGAAAAAATTTCTATAGTAAAAAAATTATAAAAAATAAAAGTTCAAAAAAAGAAAAAAAAATTTAACTTCAGAAAAAGTATAAAAATGGGGGAGTGGCCAAAAAGTTGTGGAAAGGGTATTGGCGCCCTTGGAGATGGGTTCTTCGGTTGTTGGGATCCTTGGGGGTTGGGGTATGGATGGAAAAAATGTAAAATCGATTTCATCCTACCCAAATAAAAAATGTATCTCTTAGGGAGTCACCATTCCCTCAGATTTACCTTTTGTTGGTATGCGATAAAAATTTCAACTCCTTCCCCCTTCGGAAGTTTAAATAATTATTGTCAAGGCATCCATCCAAAACAATATGTATTTCTTAAAGGAGTCACCATTCCCTCAGATTTACCTATTGTTGGTATGTGATTCAATAGATAATCAATTAAAATATACCTTTATAGTAGTTTATCTCATTTAGACTAAGCTAATTATCTCTGAATGCAGACACAGAAATCAGCTTTACTCAGATTAAGAACTTGAGTGCAGTCACTACAATAGACAAGTACCATAAGATGAAGGCAAAGAGGATCAAACAGGGTTCTAGTTGGATTAATTCAGCAGACGACATCTCAAAGTGGTTCTAGCCTCACCAGGTTTGACATCCAGTTATGTGAGCACAATAGAATGTTTTACGTGCACTATAATTCGTCAAAATTTGAATGACTACATGTTTCTCCAGCCCCTCAGCTTTATCGGCTAAGTAGATATTGGAGGTACAGTCTCACAGGGCGGTGTTGCATTATATTCCTTGATGTTTTGATTTCGATTTACTTTCCTTATATTACATTTAGGAAAAAATAACAATGAAGAAAATTCTAAATAATAATGCACGCTTCAATCACATGTCGACCTTCCCACTCTAAATATTTGTTTCATATTCTGAGAAAATTCTATTGCCTCTCTGTAAAGTAGGAGAAAATTCCTGAAGAAACAAATTATAATTTCTATTTGATGTATGCCCAGCGTCACAGGCTATTTTAAGATCTAGTTCTCTTTTTAAAATATTCATGGTCATAATAATATTTAGTGTTCTAGCCGGAGTCCAATTGTCCTCCGTATATGTGGATGTACCCGTCGGAGTATCGGGGTACTTACTACTTTGGAGAACTTACGGGGATGGCAGCCCTCAGAACATATACATTAATTTATGTTTGTTTTATTTTTTTGTCTATTTAGTTTTGATAATTTTTATTTGTAACTGAGTTCTGAGGGGAGGGGCCTGTGAGAATTTGCTCCTGCATTTTTCGATAGTTAGAGGAATCATTGATGCTATGCATCAAACGTGTTTTTTATGACTTTTACTTTTCTGTAGTTGCTTTTGGATAAAGAGCTTTCTAGCTTTCTTCCATACACGCCTTTGACTTATGCTTTTGTAGCAAAACTGTTTTTACAACTAATTATCTCATCGATACCTTATCATATACTATCATGTTTTTTACATTGCTTTTATTAATTTTCCTGAGCACTGAAGTTTAAAATCCATTGAGGCCCGACCCGGGAGCCGAATAACCGAAATGAGTTTAACGAGATTTAACATTTTTTTTTTTAGTTGGGTTCCGTCCATTTAATATCATGTTTAGGATTATATTACTTATGACGGGATCGTTCACCCATCCCCTAATTGTAATGCATCTAATGTTAAAGGGGCAGGTTTCTATAGCCAGCTACTGCTTATCAGTATTTTTATTCGAGGATTGCATTTCAGAACAACCATAGCTGAAGTGTGTGTTGATATAGACTTTTTAAGGAAGAGAATATATTCTTTTATAATACTTATCAACTGGTTAAATCCCAGATAAAAAATATTTAGACTTTACTCAAGTATGCCCGAGGGCGTGACAAATAAACTGTTGGAAAAGCGCAGAGAGCATATGATGCGCCGACTATGGTGCAAGAAAAGATCAACTGAGGAGTAACTCAAGGTTAGGTTAGAGAAACGTATTCTCTTGCTAGTCTCAGTTCTGAGGTCTAAGTGGTGCTTGCCACTGAGGGCTGATGAGTAGTGGTTGACTCTCTCCTTTGTTTTGAGGCCCGATTGTAGTTGCCTGACCAAGCCACGCTGAAGCTTGTGGGTTCTCGAATGGGGGAAAACAATGCGGAAACCTTGATGCCACCAGCAAAGGGTCTTCCAAGAAAGAAAAAAGAGATTGTAAGTCCTACATCGGTATGCTCCTCTTGAGGGACACCGATAGGCCATTGGCTAGTCGTACTATAATGTAATGTTCATTTTTTTGGGACATGGATACTATTGGTCTTTGCAGTCTTAATCTTACAAAATCCTTAACTGGAGGTTTGCAGGAACACCTCTAAAATCTTCATGGGAACACTGACAGATTTATGTTTAAGACTAGTTAAATTTTTAATAAAATTTTCACATGATAATATTGATACCCCTCCATAAATCTAACATTTTGTAACCATTTCCTGTAGCTATCGTAATACTAATATCCCGGAAAAATAATATCTTTTCTAGCCATGACTCTGCTAAATATACAACATTCTAATCCTTTAGTTCCACCAACTCTTTTTCTACCAACGAATTTTTCCTATGGGAAAACCTTGTATACTCTTCAATGGCCTAGATTTATTTCAGCTAATTTACCACAACCAGCCTTTTCCTAACTATCTGGAATTACTTCTCCAGTTATCATTTTATGTAGAACTGGACTAGCATTATTACTATTCAGGATATTATATTAAATTACGCAGTCTCGAGTAACTTTGCTTACATGACTAAAGCTAGGTATGCTCAGTCCTTCATTGCCACGCTAAGAGGCCATATATCTATTTACCATCTTTTGAGCCAGAGGTGTCAATTGGAGGTCAGGGGGCTTATGCCTCCTAGGTTTTATTGTCAGAGCCTAGATTTAAAAAATACCTTTTTGGGTATCTTCATCGAAAAACGCCATTTTTGATACTATCATTGAAAAAATTAAAAAATCAATAAATCCCCTCTCCCTGAAAATAAACTTTTCCAAATTGCTCCAATTTTTTGTGAATTGGCACCCCTGTATTTAGCTATGCTCCAACGGCCTAACTAGTGCATCATCTCCTAGGGGCCTATTTCCATCATTTTTATTGGAGGGCAAGAGAGGGTTTACATCCGGAAAGTCAAGGGGCAGTACTATTGCAATCAAAACACTATACTAAAATTCATGTAAAAAACGTTATTTTCCATCGTCAATTTACTACCTTCCAGTTCAGCAGATTTAATATTTTATCTATCTGTCTCCAAAAACGATCTCAATCTATAACAAGGATCGCTTGTTCTCAGTATACCCAGAGCTTATGGATAAATTGACTCTCCGCAGACGATAACTGATCTCAAGACTGACCGCCGAAAAATGCGTTTGCAAATTGAAAAATCACAGGCCAAATACCATTAGTCTCTTTCAGTTGGAATGCAGCCTTCATAACGGACTCTTTCAGGCTTAGAAATGGCATTAACGGACAAAATATTGAAATAACATCTTTTATTACAGGAATTCTATGCTGATGATTTGGTGGAGGGCTCAAAATTGTACAATGTTTTTCCACATTATCTGCATCCAGCAGAGGAATTTCTTCTTTTTTTTGTTTTTAGAAGTCTCAGTCCTGAGTACAGATTCACTGCATCTTTCCGGACAGGCTGAAAATCGCACTAAATCTTTGTGACCTTGGCATTCGTACTTTAGGATAGGATTTAAACCTCTGTCTGAGTACCATTGATCTTTCTTCACATGGGCTCCAACTTCTCCAACATGGTGCGAATAACTGTTGTCTCCTATCCTGTGGATGCAATTATTTTACTTGCTACTTGACTCTCTAAATAGCAATAGTCGTTTTTCAAGGTGAAATAGATATTTGACAACTGTCTACCAATAATAAGATGCTCTTTTCCTCAAAAATATCCGAATTAGCCACTTATAATCTTTGAGAATCTAGCAAATTGGTAACTTATCTATCGAGTTTTTATTATAAACTTCCATCTGTAACATTGAATCAAACTGGTAGATTTAAGCATTCAATCAAACTGATAGATTTAAGCTTTGACAATATAGATTGTCAATAGATTTAATCTTTGAGAATATAGCACATTGGTAACTTATCCATCAGGTTTTTATTATAAACTTCCACCTGAAGCATTGAATCAAAATTATATATTTAAGATTTGACAATATAGATTGTCAATAGATTTAATATTTGACAATCTAGCACGATCTAGGTAACTTATCCATAAGGTTTTTGATATAAACTCCCATCTGAAGCATTGAATCAAACTGATATTGACAATCTAGATTGTCAATAGATTTAGTCTTTGAGAATCTAGCAAATTGGTAACTTATCCATCGGGTTTTTGCTATAAACTTTCATCTGAAATATTGAGTAAAAATGACAGATTTAGGCTTTGACAGTCTAGATTGCCAATAGATTTAATCTTTGATAATCTAGCACAATGGTAACTTATCCATCAGGTTTTTGTTATGAACTTCCATCTGAGGCATTGAACCGAACTGATAGATTTATGCTTTTCTACGTTTAGGAAAATTTTAACTTCCATTAGAGAAGGGGCGTAGATTCAAGGCCTCTTTTAGGGTAGGTCGCTCAAAACATATTGCTAAAGCTATGAAAAAATATACAAACTTTTTCTGTTTGTTTTCCTTTTGTTACCCTGCCTTAGTATTTCATAAATTAATCCAACCCTATAGGGACCAATCGTGGAAATCCAGCAAACTATAGTAAACATATATTAAGATAAAAGCAAATTACAGCATGGACCTGGAAATCATGTGACCCAAGACGGTAATTGATGTATTTTTAATCAGACATGTGCGAGTAGCATGTTCTTTACCATGAATATATGCATAGACAACTAGGTGGCATATACCTGCAAAACAAGCGAAATGGCGTTGGGTGAGTAAAAAAGTTTAAAAAAGTCAAAACCGTATCCAAAAGATTGCCCTCACCTGTTATCTTCTCCTGTTTTTCGATGGTATTCGGTGACATCCTCCGAAAAAATGGGTGATAAAAAGTTGAATTTCTTTATATTAATTAAATAAGAATCAATGTCTTTATTAGTTTCAACTTTTTAGTATACTACAATGCTAATGAATATTCTATATGACCCACATCCCACATCATGTACTTGTCTATTATAGCAACCACAGCCAAGAAGTGAGAGCTAAGTCAAGTCACGTGATCTTTTCTTGGCGCCTACGGCTCTATTAGTTTCAACTTTTAGGCACACTCCAATGCTAAAGCATTTTTTACATTGACAACAATGCTCAAATGATACTTGTGTATTACACAAAACATACCCGAGAAATTAAGATAAGTCAAGTCACAAGGTCATCTTGGTGCCTCGACTCTATTAGGCTCAACATTTTCGCCCACTCCACTGCTAAAGCATATTTTACTTTGGCAACACTGTCCAATTTCTGAATGCGTATTATACAGAACACAACCAAGAAATAAAGTTAAGTCAAGTCGCATGATCATCTTGTCAGCAGTAACCGTTTCTACAGATTATTACCACTGATGACATTCTAACATTTATGTCAAGTATTGTAAGACTTACCATCCTCTCAGATTTACCTTAACTGGTAAGCAGCGTTAAGCATTTTAGCACTCTCATTCCAACCAACTAAAATAATTCTCATATTTTTATCATCTTGATTCTATCCCTAGTATTTATATCCTCATTAAGGACGTTCAGAGCAGAGTTACGCAAAAGGAATACCTTTTCGCAAATTGAGTTAGCTTTATGCAAATGATATAACTTTTTGATATCTCTAGTAATGTATGCAATCACTAAATCTAACTATGAATATATTCCAAACTTGGCTCTTAACTTCAGAAACCTGTCTGGCATGTAAATCTATCTTTGTAACTGCAGAAAGTGGTCTGACAGGTAAATCTGTCTTCCTTATATTGAATCTGGTATGGGTGTTGACTCAGAAACCTGTCTGGTTGCTTTATAAAATGTCGTCCCTAAATATCTAGTTCCAAAATATAGCATGTTTGGTCGCATTATACAACCAGTCTTGATACTGAGTATATGGTTACTACCCCCAATACAGCTTCTTTAAGGATGAGTTGTGGATGTATGAACTGTGTGGCGTCAATTTGAGCATAAGAAGTTGAAAATTTCGGCCGAAAGCCATATTGATGAGGAGAAATCAAGGAAACGGAGAGCTGACTGCCAAACAGAAAGGGAGACAGACGTCTGAAGATAATTCTCTCGAGCACTTTGGATATAACAGGGATAACTGAGATTGGACAATAATTACCTATCTCATTTGGATTATGCTTTATAAGAACTGGAATAACAATGGCTGACTTTAGTAAATCAGAGAAAACTCAGTGGATTAAAGATAGGTTAGGAATGTGCTTGATGGGCTCGCAAACAAAAGAAGATATGGTCTTTACGAGCTTTTTACTTAATCCAAGACAGTCAGGTGTTAAACTAACAGGGAGAGAATCGATTATTTGAAGTATCCCATTGCCATCAGTTGGGCAGAGGAACATGGATCTAGAATTGAAGCAAGGGAGTACAGCCTGAAAGGAGAAGGAAGATTCAGTATAAGGAATATTGGGAAGGTAATTATTAAATGTGTCAGATGCATGTAGCCTAAAGGGTCAATTAATCAAACAGTTCGTGGTAACGAACTGTAAGTAAGGAGCGACCCGGCTCAATGGTAACCGAAACTCTAAAAAACGGAATTTTAATACCAATAGATACATCAAAAGAATCAGATTTTAATTCTGATTTCAAATATATAAGTTTCATCAAGTTTAATCTTACCTATCAAAATTTACGTGCCTGAGAAAATTTGGCAGATTTTCGAAAAAAGGGGGAACGACCCCTTAAAAGCTATAGAACCTTAATGAAAATCACACCATCATATTCAGCGTATCAGAGAACCCTACTGTAGAGGTTTCAAGCTCCTATCTACAAAAATGTGGAATTTTCCATTTTTTGCCAGAAGAAAGATCACGGATGTGTGTTTATTTGTTTTTTTTTTCCCCAGGGGAGATCCTATCGACCCAGTGGTCCTAGAATATCGTGGGAGGGCTCATTGGAACGAAAATTAAAATTTCTAGTGCCCTTTTTAAATGACAAAAAAAATGTAGGGCAACTAGGCCCCCTCCCACGCTCATTTTTTTCCAAAGTCACCCGATCAAAATTTTGAGATAGCCATTTTGTTCAGCATTGTCGAAAATATTGTAACTATGTCTTTTAGGATGACTTAATCCCTTGAAGCCCCCGGGGGGAGGGCTGAAAGTTATGAACTTTACCCAATGTTAACATATAGTATTGGTTATTGGGAAGTATACAGACGTTTTCAGGGGAAATTTTTTCTGGTAGTGGGGGGTGGGGGTGGGTCGGTAGTATTATGGGAGGATCTTTTCATGAAGGAAGTTTTCATGGGGGAAGGGACACTGCTATGAAGGGGGCGCCGGATTTCCCATCATTATTTTTTTTTTTAATCAGAAATTAAATATAAAAAAACAAGTTTTTCAACTGAAAGTAAGGAGCAACATCAAAACTTAAAACGAACAAAAAAATATTAGCTATATGATTGGGTTCACCTTCTAGTCAATGCCTCGCTCTTTAATCCAAAGATTTTTTAGTACTTTCATAAGAGCTATTTATTCTAATTAACGGCCTTTGTGATTAAGAGGTCATTTTTAAAGAATTGGAACAAAATTCGAACTTTAGCTTAAAGAGCAAGGTATTGAATAGGGGGCAAACCCCCTAATATACGTATTAAAAATATATGAATATAGAAGTTTGTTACGTAAGTTAATTCGTAAGTTACGGATATTTATTACTAATAAAAACGTTCGTAAATAAAATTCAACAAGTTTCGAGAAAGCCATTTAACCAAATAAAAGTAAAATTAATATGCAAATTTTGTTTTAATTATTCATGAACGGTGAGCCAAAATCAAAACCTGCATTAATTAAAAAACGTTCACAAATGAAATAAAAAAAACAATTTTTTTTAACTGAAAGTAAGGAACGACGTTAAAACTTAAAACGAACACAAATTATTCCGTATATTAAAGGGGCTGTCCTCTCCTCAACGCCTCGCTCTTTACGCTAAAGTTTAACTTTCTCACAACTCAATTTTTTTAAACAATAAAATTTTGTTTTAATTGTAAATTTTTTAATTAACTTTAACGAAATTCACACCATCAGATTCAGCTTATCAACGAACATTATTAAAGAAGCTTCAAACTCCTATCTGCAAAAATGTGGAATTTTGCATTTTTAATTAACTTTAACGAAAATTACACCATCACATTCAGCTTATCAGTGAACCCTATTAAAGAAGTTTCACACTCCTATCTGCAAAAAGGTGGAAATTTGTATTATTTGCTTGAAGAAAGATCACGATGCGTGCCCTCAAAAAAATGGAGGGCAACTAGGTCCTCTCCCACGCTCATTTTTTTTCTCAAAGTCACCCAATTAAAGTTTTGAGATAGCCATTTTGTTCAGCATAGTCAAAAATCTAATAAATATGTCTTTTAGGATGACTTAATCCCCCACAGTTCCCAGGGGAAGGGCTGCAAGATATGAACTTTGCCCATTGCTTACATATTGTATTGGTTATTGGGAAGTATACAGACATTTTCAGGAAAGATTTTTTTCTGGTGGGGGGGGGCTGGAGGAGGGGGTTACTCGGGAGAATCTTTCCGTGGAGGATGTTTCTTTGGGGTAAGGGACATTTCTATGAAGGGTGCGCCGAATTTCCAAGCATTATTTAAAAAACGATCAGAAATTAAATAAAAAAAAAACAAGTTTTTTCAACTGAAAGTAAGAAGCAACATTAGAACTTAAAACGAACAGAAATTATTACGTATATGAGGGGGTTCTCCCCCAAGTCAATACCTCGCTCTTTACGCAACAGTTTTTTTAGTGCTTTCAAAAGAGCTATCTATTCTAATTAAACGGCCTTTGTGATTCAGGGGTTTGTGAATTAATTTTTTTTTAACTTTTAACGTAAAGAGCGTGGTATTGACTAAGGGGAGAACCCCCTCATATACGTAATAACATATACGTAATAAAAAAAAAACAAGCGATACGGCTCAATAGTAATCGAAACTTTTAAAAACGGAATTTTAATGTCAATAAATGTATCAAAAGAATGGGCTTATAATGCTGATTCTAAATATATAAATTTTTATTAAGTTTAGTATTACTCATCAAAGGCTACGAGCCTGAGAAAATTTACTTGATTTTTTAAAGAGGGAGGAAACATCCCTACAAGTGAAAGAATTTTAACGAAAATTCCACCGTCAGATTCAGCGTATCAGAAAACCCTATTACGTAGGTTTCAAGCTCGTATCTGCAAAAATCTGCAACGTATTTTTGCCAGAAGAAAAATATACGAATATAGAAGTTCGTTACGTAAGTTAATTTGTAAATTACGTCAGAACCAAATTTAGAGACAGCCATTTAGCAAAAGAAGAGTAAAATTTTTATTTAAATTTTGTTTACTTATTCAATGACAGTGAGCCAAAATAAAAGCTGCATTAACTGAAAAACGATCAGAAATTAAATAAAAAAAACAAGTTTTTTAAACTGAAAGTAAGGAGCGACATTAAAACTTAAAACGTACAGAAATTATTCCGTATATGAAAGGGGCTGTCCCCTCCTCAACGCCTCGCTCTTTACGCTAAAGTTTAACTCTGTCTC
>JAQQPU010007461.1:0-12657 GCA_029168905.1 Artemia sp. Kazakhstan ARC1039 | reverse complement strand
ACTGACCTATTTACATATCATTCAAAATAACTAATTTTTACTTTTTTGCCATCTATAAATGTAAAAAATAAATAAGTATTCGTATCGCTTTGTTCACATAGACAAATTTCATTTGAGGCAGTTTCCAAAGAATGAGTAGTGGGGATAAAAAATTTCAAGACCTATTTAAACAATTTTTCAAAACAAACACTAGAGCTTCGTCTACTGCCACAGGTATTCTGATAACCATTGCTAGAATTTTCTCTTAGCAATTATTGACCATTGGTGTACTTAGGCCAGAGGTTGTTTTTACTGACAAACTGGATTGTAAACAGGCCATTCCACTGGCAATTTTGATTATGAGAATAATGTTCTACTGACTGTCAGGATAGTGAGCTTACAATCTAGATTTTGATTCAAGAATCCAACCTTATGTACTCCCTTGTTCTACAGATAACTCTGATTTTTGTTTGAAGAATCTGGTTTGTCAATTGAAAAAGCATTTGGGTGGAATATGGTTTGTCAGTTAAAGCTTCTTAGGCCATAAATAACCCTTATGTCCAGGCCACATTATGGTCACATTTGTCAATAAAATAAAAATTAGGAATACACATGACTTCATCACTGTTTATGTATTGGTCTATGGTTCAGTTGAACATTGTTCAACTTTCAAGCATGAAATACTATTTCACAAATCAAATTAAAGTTTAGGTAAATTTTTCATTGTTCATATTATTGACTTATGAATAAAGTAAACATAGCCTAGGCTACCACTTGATGCCTTTTTTTATGCTCTTCCTAAATATAATAATCATTTTTGTTAGAAATGACTTTTACTCCCACCCCTACATATACCAGTTCAGGGGATATATTTTCACATTTGTGGGGTGTATGGAAAGTTTAAACTTACCTCTTATTTACATAAGAAATAAAATTTACCCCCCCCCCCCCAATGTGCAAATATATACCCTGAATTGGTATATATTGGTATAGGGGGTAAAATTCATTTCCAACAAAAATTATTATTATATTTAGAAAGAGCATAAAAAAAGGCATCAAGTGGTATATTTATTTTATTTGTATGTTAATAATATGAATAACAAAATATTTACCTGGGAATTTTAAAACTTATCCCTCATTTACATCAGAAGTAAAATTTACCCCCCCCCCCCCCACCAGTGTGCAAATATATAGGAGAGAACAGAGCAAACTTGGACACTTTTTGGTTTTCCAAGCATAATTAGGTACTGGATTACAAAACAACTTAGTATGGGTTGTTAGAAAGGTAAAAGTTTGGCAAATAATGGTAGATTTTTCTTTCATATTTTTTAGAGATCACCCTGAAGTGCGAGTACCATCAAAGTAGGACCTTGTCAAGTGTCCAGTTTCATAGGGCAACCTTGTCAATTAGACAGGCATGGGGCGACCTGGGACAAGACAGTTTTAAGCAATTAAGCTTTATTCAAATACAGAATATTCCTGTAGAATGATACAGAATCACTCAAAATCATATGAAAACTCAAAATGTCATAAAAAATCAGCCAGGAACATTGCATGGGCATCTGAGTTTCAACTAGGATTCTCATTTTAAAGCATACATTGAAAGATCACAACCAAAGACAAGCCCCTGAACTGCACAACTGGTTCCACCAGGTGAAGAGGGGACAGAAAGCTTCAGTTCTATGTTCATAATGTCTATGTCAGCAATATTTGAAGCTCAGGAAACATGAATTTGTCCCCTTGTTTCTGAAGAAAGCTAACCCTTGCAAACTGCTTTTCTACAATGCCAACATAATACACATGGGATTTCTTCTTTCAATACTCAAACTTGGCAAGAAAAAAGTCTCCAGCTTAAATGTGCTTGTCTACATCATCCTTATCAGCCTTGTGGAGGTGTAGAGGATCATCAGATGAATTATGATCAAGTTCAACATCACCACCACTATTTTCCCCTGGAGATTCAACTTGCTTTCATTTCTTAGAAGTGGGCTGCTTGGGCATAGGGTTTTTACTCTGCTTTTCCTTTCTTGGTCATGCTACAGCTTCTAAAGCATCTTTTTTGGGTGTATCAGGAAGAATACAAGTTCAACCTTGCTTTCTCACATTCCTTCTGGGTTTTGTCATATCTGCTCTTGGGTATGGTCTTACCACTTCAGGAGTTTGTTTTCCTTGCTTGGTTTTGGGATGAGAAGGTGAAGGAAGAGAGGGAGAGGGTATTGGTTCCATATCAAGTAACAAATCAAACTGGGGTGGACAATTTGTCACCTCAGCAGGTAGAGTGTCTAACTCAGAAAATACACTTCTTTTGAAGGGCCAAATTCCAGCTTTCCTGAAACCAACTGTTATATTTTCCAGGTTGAACTTGTGACAAAATGGTTCTTTGCAGAGCAGGGCAGTCTCATGAATTGTAATTTGTTGACCTGGATAGATCTTCAACCAGGTGTCTAGTGATTCTCTCATTGCAAACTTGAATGGTCTGTAGACAGAGATGTCCAATTGTCTTTGCACAGCCACACTAATTCCACCAAAACATGGCTATTGTGGTTGTCAAGTAACAGTAGCACAGGGTTTTCTTTCAATGGCTTCACCAGCTTGATGGAGTGCTTAATAGAAGCTACAAAATTTATGGAGGTCATCCAACCACTAGGTTGAGAAAGCCCAAGACATCCTTGAGGGCCTTCTTGGAAAAGCTGGTCATTCACCTTCACCAATGGGAATATAAAAACAGGGGGAAGAGCTTGACTAGTAGCTGAAATAAACCCAAACATTATAACATTTTCCCCTCTCTCTGCTGACACTCTCTGGGAAACTTGCTTTGATCCTTTCCTTGCAATTACTTTTGGAGCTGTCAATGCAGTAGGAACCCCAGTCTCATCACAGTTCCAGATACAGTTTGGTGGGAACTTGAACTTTTTGTAAAGTTTCTGCAGGTTGTCAAAGAACAGATTCACAACCACTGAATTGAAGCCAGGCTGGTATTTTCAGGCTTACAAATATATAGCTCTGGGGTTCATTTCATAAAGCCTGAGATTCAGTCAATCCCAGCTATGTTGTCTTGCACCCAACTCTCTGGTGTTTTGACACCAATCAATTTGCCCCATTCAAAGGCAAGTTTCCTTGCTTCTTTCAGAGTGAGGTCATGAACATCAGTTGACATTTTAAGAGATACTCTACAAGCTCTTTTTCTTGTTTGTTAGAGAAAACACTTTTTCTCTTTGAATTGGGCAATGGGCTTGGGCAACCTGGGGGTGTAACTGGGTTCACTCGAGGTTCTTCAGCAAATCCTTGTTAATTTTCAGAGCATAGCTTATGGTTGATTTCTTCAGTCCATAGGTTTTTGCAGCATGTCTAATAGATAGTCTACACTCTAAGACTGCATTCACTGCCATCTCCATGGATTTGGAATCTGGTAGATCATGTTTCCTGATGTAGTTGCAAACCATTGTTCAACTAGAAAGAATGAACAGTAAATACACAGGAAATAACCTGGAAATAGCTTTAAGAGGCTATGACATGTTCTGTGTCAAAGGTGACTTTTTATTTTATAGTAGGCAAAAAGAATATGTTTTGTTGAAGTATAACTAAAAGTTAACTAAGAGATTTAGCAAAAAAGAAAGCAATTAGCTAATAAAAAAACAGAAAGGTAAAGGTATGTAGGGTATTTGCTTGTGACTGGTAATTATTTATTTTTAATGCTATAATATATTGAAATCAATCCTATTGCACAACAACTATTCCATCCAAGAAACATAGCCCATTCCCTATAAGGTAGAAAACACTTATCTAATGTAAGTTCATATTCCACTCCCAAAAAGAAAAACCAAGGAAAAAAATAGTCGTTTTTGCAGTTCAGAACAAAAATCTAAACATAAATTCACCATCTAACAAACCATGATCCTTATAGAAACCCAATAGAAAAAAAAGGAGACAATATAAAAACCTAGTTTTGAATATATTTCTTTTTTTTCTCTTCTTAAAATCAATCAAACTGCAGGAATCTATAAACCTTCTCACTATGGTTTTGTCAGAGACATCCTATGATTCCTTCTATGCACAATACCTTAGTTATTTATTGTACTTAATGCCATATAATGTTAATTCAGAAATTATTTTAAACATCAAAGAAGAATCATCCAAATCTCTAGATTATAATGAAAACAGAACAGAAAATGATAAACAAAAATGGCACATGGTGAAGTTGGACACACAAGGCAACCTTGGACAGTGTCCAAAGTCGCCCCCAAATTGCTGCCCAATCTCGCCCCTATCAAATCAAGTTTAAAAAATGGTGTCCTGAAAAAAAGTACTTGGAATAGATGAATCAAACTCAGGGCATAGATAGAGGATGTATATAGCAACTATAAAACATGAACAACAAAGAAAAAACTACCACCTTTTGTTACCACAAATCAAGCTGATCTTGCAACTCCCAGATTTTTTTAAGCATTAAAAAACTTTCTTACCTCTTATTCTGGAGCTAACAGTTCTGTTAGATTTCAAACTTACTTCCAATGTAGATATACATAAGCATCATCTACCCTATTTTTTGTGGATCAATAGATGCAATAGGTTAGATGTCAGGTTTGATGTCCAATTTTGGCCCCTTCTCCCCTACCCTGAATTGGTATATATAGGGGTGTGGATAAAATTCATTTCCAACAAAAATGATTATTATATTTGAAAAGAGCATAAAAAAGGCATCAAGTGGTATGTTTACTTTATTTGTAAGTCAGTAATATGAACAACAAAAAATTTACCAAAGTTTCAGGCATAATTCTTTGAAGCTAGAAAATATTGCCTAAAAGCTTAGAGCAGCAGTTGTTTTTTAGCCTATCTGTTATAAGAACCTGGCAGATACAAGCTTCTTATACCAATTCCTTGCACAATTATGGGATCAAAATCAAGAATAAG
Source organism: Artemia sp. Kazakhstan ARC1039 (assembly GCA_029168905.1). Taxonomy (NCBI): domain Eukaryota; kingdom Metazoa; phylum Arthropoda; class Branchiopoda; order Anostraca; family Artemiidae; genus Artemia; species Artemia sp. Kazakhstan ARC1039. The sequence continues at coordinate 7,767 of JAQQPU010007461.1, read as the reverse complement.
GTAAATATACAGTTTACAAATATAATTTAGCTAGGATAAAAGTGAACATATCACTTAATGCTATTTTTATGCTCTTTCATAGTTCAATGTATACCAGTGGGTTACATCTGATGTTTAATCATTCACTAAGATAGATCTTAATTAAGATAGATCTTAATTTGCTCAAAGTGCAAATGAAGGTAATGGTTGTCTTTATAGGAAATTACATTTTGAGCCCTTGAAGGGCTCAAAATGTAAAGGCCTTGAATGGCTTAAATAGCCCATAGTAACCAAAAGCTTAAAATATGTTTCTAAAAAAATGCTGGCTAGTGACAGAAAATAGCCATTTACAGCTGATTCAGGAATGGTAATTATTATGTTCCTTAGTGTTAGTAGTAAAATGTTATTTTGAAAACAAATTTGCAGAAATTTTTAAAAAGAGCTAAAAACCTCTCAAAAATGACACCAGTATTGCTATGACATCATTTTCAAGGTGGTTCAGGCTTTTTTTTTTAATTACTACAAACTTATTTTTAAAATAATGTTTTAGTTTTAAGACTAAGGAAGATAATAATTGAATCAGCTACATAATAATACTGAATCAGCTACAAATGGCGATTTTTTCCTCACTTGACAGTTTTTTGGAAAAATGCTTATAAACTTTTGCTTACTATGGACTGTTTACCTTTTGGTTGAAAATGCAATTTCCCCCAGAAACAATTATTATACTATGAAAAAGCATAAGAAAAGGCATCAAGTAATGTATTCACTTTCATCTTAGCTAAATTATTTTGAAAACTACAAATTTACCAAGAATAAACCCATATTGTTCCTAAAACTTGTCTTTTTTTCAACAGGTATGACATTAGGTTTTGTTTATTTTTGGGTAACCCCAGAGAACAGTAACTCTTCTTTAGAGAACACTATAGTGTTCTTTCCTACTTTTGAAAAGGGCTAGTGCTATTTGATCTCCCAATCAATGCTCTGTCATAAAATCTGATTAATAGACCATGTTTCATAATATGAAGTTTAAATTTAATTTGTAGTGTTTTATTTTAGTTGTGCATATAGCCTACAGCTATATCTTGGTCCATCAGGAAAGAAAGGGTAATGGTGTGCTTTGTTGTGCAGCAAATATTATGTTAGAAAGAACATCTATTAGGGAATTAAATGGCTCTACTCTTTATTTTATGAGTGTTTCCTTCAGAAAAATTACTGTTCTCCTGTGTAACCACTTTTTATATTGCTCTATTAATTTGGTAGCTAAAACATAAACATGTCCCCCAATACAGCTTTTAACACTCTTTCCAAATATCTGACAATTTACCGTTTTTTTCCATTTTAAGTTCAAGTAACTGTCTTCTGAGTATTCAACAAATATTCTAACTGTTTTTTGTTTTTTTGCTGGGCTATAGTCTTAGGCATGGCCTTTTATTTTTAGTAATATTGATAGACTCAGCAAACAGAGTTGAGTCTCAGGCTGCAAAGAACCAATGCCTCCACAGGCATTGTCAGCCAAAAATAAACCTAGTTAGTAATATGAGATTAACATTGAGTTACCTTATCCTTAACATATGTTTTGGCTGCTGTCAGGCTACCATACTTAGCTTTGCTCTCCATTTTAATGTCCAGTTTATGAAATACCTTCAACTGGTATCTAATCCTAGCTGGACATTCTTCTGTTAGATAGCTTTTTGTTTCCATGGTTGTTTCATATTTTTGACAAATTATGGAATTCTTCCTATTTACATAGAATGATTCCAAAAATACCTGTAATGGCTTCAGTAACCATTTGTATTACAGGTCTAGGCTATTAAGCTGTAAAAGATTTTAGCCAACATGTGGCTAAACATAAGAATCAGTTTTTGTGCCTTTGAATTTCTATATTTCTATGCCAATTCTGCTCCACCATCTCATATTTGTACCTCCTTGTTGCTCCTTTGAAAGATGGGAATGAAAGGTTCCAGTCAGTAGCATGTCAGTGATGCTGTAGCTTTAACTGCTTTTTCTGCCAATTCATTACATTTGATCCCAGGTATCATGAAGCCCACATAAGTGTGATTCACTTTCTATTGGATGTTGATCTGTTTAACATACAGGATTCTTAGTTGGATTAGGGACATATTCTTGTTTCAGGACTCTCCTGGTGGCTGTCAGTTAGTTCATCAAAGTTGCTCATATTTATTTTTTTTAGTAAAGCCATGTCTAAGAGTTGTGTGTGAAAAAATGTTTTCACCAAAATTGATCTAGACCATTTTAGAAACTATTTCACAACTTTTGGGTTTCTTATTTTACAGCTGCTTCTCTAGTGAATTCCAGTCCTCTAGAATTGAGACACTCTAAAAATTGACCTTCATTGTATGTATTGCTACAGTTTTAAACACTTCTATGGTGTCCAGTTGCATAATTTACTTTTGGATGGTGAAATCAAACAGTTTGTGGTAATGAACTGTAAGTAAGGAGTGACCCAGCTCAAAAGTAGCTGAAACTCTAAAAATCAGAATTTTGATACCAATAGATACATCAAAAGAATTGGATTTTTATGCTGATTTTAAATATAAGTTTCATGAAGTTTAGTCTTACCCATCAAAAGTTACAAGTTTGCCTTATTTTTGAAAAAGGGGAAAATACCCCCTAACAGTCATAGAATCCAAATGAAAATCTCTCCATCAAGTTCAGCATATCAGAGAACCCTACTATTGAGGTTTCAAGCTCCTATCTGCAAAAATGTGGAATTTTGTATTTTTTGCCAGAAGAAAGATCATGGATGTGTGTTTTTTTTTTTCCCAAGGGTAACTGTATCAATCCAGTGGTCCTACAATATTGTGAGAGGCCCCCTCCCACACTCATTATTTTCCCGAAGTCACTGGATCAAAATTTTGAGTTAGTCATTTTGTTCAGCATACTTGAAAAATCTAATAACTGTGCCTCTGAGGATGACTTAATCCCCCACAGTTTCCAGGGTAAAGGCTGCAATTTGTGAACTTTACCCATTGTTTACACATAGAATTGGTTATTAGGAAGTTTGCAGACGTTTTCAGGGGGGGGGGATTTTTTCTGATGGGGGATGAGAGGGGCTACATGGGAGGATCTTTCCATTTTGGAATTTTTCATAGGGGAAGAGAATTTTCCATGAAAAGAGCACCGGTTTTCCCAGTATTATTAAAAAAAAACGATTAGAAATTAAATAAAAAACAAGTTTTTTCAACTGAAAGTAAGGAGTAACATTAAAACCTAAAACAAACGGAAATTATTATGTATATGAGGGGATTTCCCCCCTTGTCAATACCTTGCTCTTTATGCTAGAATATTTTTAGTACTTTCATTATAATTCTAATTAAACAGCCTTTTTGATTCAGGGGTTATTCTTAAAGAATTAGAACATAATTTGAACTTTAGTGGAAAGAGTGAGGTATTGACGAGGGGGCAAGCCCCCTCAAATACATAATAATTTCTGTTCATTTTAAGTTTTGATGTTGCTCCTTACTTTCAGTTGAACAAACTGTTTTTTTATGTTTAATTTCTGAATAGACAGATTTCCAGGCTGTACTTTGGTTTGTAAAATTGTATCTGGTCTCCTCTTATTTGTGTATATTTCAGAGTCAGTGTGTCCACTTAAGAGAGTTAGTCTTCGTAGCTTCAATCTTTTGGACCAGGGAGGAGTTTGGTAGCATGTCTTTGGATCCCTTTCAGTGCAGTCAAGTCTATTTTGTAATGAAGTCCCCATACCCTACTATAGTTTTACGATCTCCTTATAGAGCTATACCAAAGTTGGATTGTCTTAAGGGCTTGAAACTTCATCTGATCAGCCAAATGAGTGGTATTTTTTGGAAGTTGTCTTTGAATGTGTTGATGAGATTTTAACTGCAAGTTAACAGTAATAGCAAGGTCATTTTCAGAGTCAACAAGTTACAGTGTTATTCTGTATCTGCTTTTTCGTTTAATATTAGCTAGGGAGCAGAAGCAGTCTTTTTCTTCACTATCCATAGTGCTTTGGTTTTTTGATGCTTTGAAGTTGAGAACTAGGCTTTGAAGGTTCTCAGAGTGCCAATTTCTCTTTGCAGTGTTAGTTTATCTTGAGATGATATGAACTTCCTGTAGAGTCTTGTTTCATCTGCTTGGATTTTGGTAGTGTTGATAATATTTGTTTTGATCCTTCTGATGAAGAGGAGAGGACCAATCAGACTACCTTGTATCACTCCACTCGTCATTCTTGCTGGATCAGGCATACTGCAGTCTACTCTAACTCTTTGGGCTCAGTTTCTGAGGAATAATTTCATTCATGATTGTATTATATATATTTTTTTGTTTCAAGCTTTATTATTTCACAAAGTATGCATCATGAAATAACCCAGGAATTACCATACATGCCTTCAGACAAGATACAGTCCTGGGCATTACACAGTTGTAACTTAGAATATACCTCAAAATGCATGTCCAAGGGTGGATGCACTCAAAATAATTCCTGCTACAATACCTAGTGCCATTCCTTGAGCCCTTTGAAGGACTGAAAATCCAAAAAGTTCAATCCAAAAAGGAAATGTGACATTATCTATACTTATCCCATTAATCATGGATCTGGTGAGGTTGCTTTAACCAGAGTCAAAGAGCTATCCATAGAACATGTTTGCTTGAAAGCCAGCCAATTAATTTAAAGCAGTAAAGAACCAAGGAATGTCAATTTAGACTGGTAACAAGGACTTCATCCTTGCAACAATACTTAACTCTCATTTCTGGCTTGGATGCTACAATGTAAATAAACATACCACATTGTTCCCTCTTGACAAGCTGCTTTTATATCAATTTGGGCAAGAACAAGATAAGAATTATATAGCTCCTAAAAATCATTGTGTAGCATGGTCTCCAAAGTGTCATTGTTTTCATTTTTATGTGTCCAGAGACAAAAACCTTACTATCCAATAATAAAGTTTTTCAGTAGGTGTTTAAGTGAAGAGCTATCTGACAGGGACAGACTCATTAGTCAACTGGGAAGGAAACAAACAATAATCCAGCTTTGGCATGTTTTGGAAGAAAGCACTTGAGCATCCTGATTTATTTGATTTGAAGCTAAGACTGTGTTCAATGTTGCAGAGAAGATTTGGACTTGACGGAGGACTTGATTAACAATAAAGAACTTTTCAAATTTTGTTTCTTTGAAGTGCAATTTTTGATATGTTTGTTGTGTTTCTCAATGTATTTTTATCACTCCAAATTGAAGTATGTTTGCACTTGAATCACAAATCATTGTCATCAAATATTATTGCCGGAAAAAAGAATTAGGGTAATTCTAATTAAATTGTATTTGCTTGACAGTGTCAAGTTCAATTGCTGAGTAGATCAACTCAAATAACCTATCTGTTGGACACTTTTGACCTGACATATTTAAAACAGCTATTTTGTAGAGTGAGTGCTACCTGACTTATTGCACATGAAACCTGGATCTAAGTTGGTTGTTTATTATTAAATTATTGTTATAAGCTTAATTGAATATATCACATCAAGCTCTATTATGTTTCAGGAACCCCAAAGTATAAAACAGAATATGTAATCAAACCAGATGTTTTTACCGAGATTTCTCCACCAAATCCACCTGCTGTGAGGCTGAAAGCGCTTAAGGATTTATCTGAAATTGTTGAGAAGAAACGACTTGAAGAGGTAGTTTAACCTTAGCTTACATAAAGACACCACTGGCCCTATGTTTTTCTTTTTTTTGGGTGGGGGGATGAGCTTTAGCAATTGGATGATTATTTTTAAGACCCTTCAATACCTTAAGGAATTACCCTATCACGTCCGTTACAAGCTTTTTTAGTTATGTCGCCAAACAATTCAGAATTGATTGAGTGGTATTGCCACAACTTGTATGGAACCTGGAAGTCTTGGAAAAATGATATAACATCTCCTGTTTTGTGACAGAGATATTCAGATTTAATGAAACTTGCATCATTACAGTGTATAATTTTCTTTTCAAAGTTGAGGAAAGGGCAGTCCCTAAAATATTCTAGTATACCTGCTTGGAAAACATTAAAATTAGCTTAAAAAAAGGCTCATTGAATAATTTGTTACATTCAGAACTATTTATGCTGTATATACATTGATTAGACAGTCTTTGGCTTAACAACTAGTAAGAGATTTTAGGTTTCCTTTATTTTAGACTTTGTTTCTTGTTAGATTTTCAACTGCTGATATATCTGAGATCCCCTGTCAGATTTGACGAAAATGGGTGCTAGGAAAATTTGCTAATGGGCCCTTTGTTTTTGAGACTGTCAGCCAACCCTGCGACTCGCAAAATGACATTTTTGGCATTGAATGCCCTTTATTACTGAGATTAAGGTAGTTCTATCCAAAATTTATAAGTGGGAGCACTAATTATATTTTTGACAACTATTTGTCAAAGTAATATATAGCTCTCCCCCTTCTAAAGAGTCTTTATGTAATTCTATTAAAATTTGACGATGGGGTATATCTTGACGTACTTTTTTGTTGTCAAAGGATCATGTAGCCTTTTGATTTTTTTTTTAATTTAGTCTATTTATATAAAATTGTGCTACAAACTAGTCATGTTTCAATAGCTACATAAATAATTTCTTAGACAACACTGCCTTTTAATTTGTAATTGAAAATGTAATAAAGAGGTGAAACTTTTGATTAAGACAGTGAACACTGAATAAAAACAAACAATTTCATATACAAATCAGAGACAATGGTCAAGCATCACCTTTAGCAAAGAACCATGTGCCTTCAGTGTATTATTGTTTTTTTTTGTTTTTTTTGGTCACCTTGTATGAAAGGGCTGGTTAATGAAACATGATAAAAAACTAATCCGGATGGAAATAGAAAGCACTAGCGCCTTTTTTGAGAGTTGGAATTGATTGGAGGTCACCCACCCCCCTTCCTATGTGTTTTTGCCATTCCCTTCCCTTGCTGTAATTGTCAAGACATCCTGCCAAAACTTTGAGATAGGCATTTAAAAAAAGAGTTAAAGGTCAATAAATATGCCTATGGTGATGAAGTAACCCCACAGCCCCTAGAGCAAGAGCTGTAAATAATAAAAATTGTCAATTGTTGATAAACGGGTTTATTTTGGAAAAAAGGAATCATCTTTAATATTAATTGTGTGATTGGCTAGAAACTTTCATGGATTATTCTCTGATTTTAGTTGCCTGAAAGGGCCAGTTGTTTTTCTGATCGTTTTGAAACTTATGTTCTTAAGTTCCTGGGGACTAAAGACCCCAGTGCATGAGGAAAAAACGAATAAGAAATTCAGTTTCCCAGAAAAAGATCAGAAATCTTTTTTTTTTAGTAGGGTTCCTGACTCCTAAATATGGGACATACAAATTGTTAGAAAACTTTTTTTCCGAATGGCTTGAAACTTTCAAGAATTGTTGTCTGGGTTAAGGGGCCAAGATTTTTTAGGGGTAGGTAATTTTGAGACTTTGAAAATTTGGTAGACCCGAAATGGGCCAAATATCTTGTTATTTCTCATCAGTTTGAAAATTAAAGCTGCAATTCATTGGTCCAAGGAGAACCTAAAGAAAAAAAATGGGTTCAAAAAAGCCAAAAACTTTGTTTTTCAATTGGCAAAATACTTATATCCTTAAGTCCTTGGGTCAAGAGAAAAAAATAATGTTGGTTCCTTGCAAAAAAGGACTAAAAACCTTTCTTCTCCGAAAGTTTTGAAACTTGTATCTTCAAAATCAATTCAAAATCATCGAATTGAATTGAAGTTATCAAGTATTTTGGACAATAGGTTGCATAGGTTGCATCAAGACTGGGCTGGGTAATTGTAGA
>JAQQPU010007460.1:10006-38806 GCA_029168905.1 Artemia sp. Kazakhstan ARC1039 | reverse complement strand
ATATATATATATATATATATATATTTCTTTGAGCTATTTAGCTGAATATATTGATATTGATTGTTGTAGTCATTCGTCCTTAGAGCTTTGTTTCTTCTTGAACGGCTACTTTTTAAGCGATTAAATCAGAGGTGGATCCAGGGGGCGAGAGGGATGCCCCCTAACGAAGTCTAAAGTAGTGTAATTTAGTTAATTAACGCAGGTTTGCGTTAAATAAACTGGCTCCTGATGCAAGTTTATCGGATCATCCTGTTTTGCGCCCTCCCCCCCCCCTAAGAAAAATCTTGAATCCACCCCTGGATTAAATGGTGTGTGTTTTTTTTTAAATAGTTTAATTCAGTTGAATTCATAGCTTCAAAACAGGAGGTAAAAGTAAATGAAATAAATCATTTTAATGCAAATCTAATATGTCAAAACATCTGAATTGAAAAAGTGCAGAACTGGTATGTCAGAATTATATAAAATAAAGTTTCCAAATGAAATGACTAACGTAAAACCTAGTAATGAGAAATAATAATTATTAGTCATTAAAACCACGATGAGGGAAGAAAAAGTTGTCAGTTTAAAACTATAAGTTTGTGAACGAATGTTTTCAAAATTCTTTCTTAGGGAAGTTTTACATTAATGAAAATAGTGATTTTAGTTGAGGCAGAATGGGGGAGGTGATAGTAGTAATGATCCTATTGACGCAGGACGAGATTAGGGACGAGATTGCATAATGCCAGGAAGCCCTATATATTATTGGCCTATAAAGTGATCAAACAAGTTATATTTAGAGCCATGGACGAGATTGTGTAATGCAACCAGACTGGTTTCAGTACCAACACGCATTTAGGTTCAATAGCCAAATTAAACTTCGTCACATAACGTATTCAAAGGTTTTTTGAGCCTTCTGTAAAAAAATATTGGTTTCAGTTGTATGGGTTAGATAATCATGTTTTTTTATACGAATAATGTTTTTACTAAAAATACAGCAAAGCCGTGCATCTTTCAGAGCCAAAAATTGTCAAACACTAATAACCTCTAGGCTGAAGGTACCTTGCATCTTGTCTAGAATTGAAGGCATATGGTGTTAAATCATTTACCGAAAAATAACTCTATTTGCGAAAAAAGGTATTGCATTTGCGAATTGAATGATCTTAATTGAAGATTGAATAAAAGGGGCGAGATTGATATTAATTGGTGATTGGATTGTATGAAGGTGGTAAAACAGGGTTAAACAGATTACCAGTTAAAGTAAGCCGGAAGGGGTTGTTAATTCATAGCTTATTTATTATAAATTTGGAATAGCATCAATCTATGGAAATGGTGAACGATGATAAAATGACCTTGTAAGTTGACCTAGCTTTACTTCTGTATGCTCTGTATAATACACAAGTACCGTTTGAACAGTGTTGTCATTATAAAATATGCTCTAACATTCTAGTATACTAAAAAGTTGATACTAATAGAGATGTAGATGACAAGAAAAGAAAGAATTTTAATAAAAAAATTCAGAAAAATCCTTAGAAATCCTGGCAAATCAAGTAGTGAGACGATTATGAGTATGAATCGTCAACGATCGTAAGCATCAATGACCCTAACCACCATGGACCTCAACCTCAGAAGCCTCCCTATGCCCCCAACCTCCAAGGGGCCTCCAAATTTTTGGCCCCCTCCCCCCAACTTTTTGCCCCCTCCCCCCATTTTTTATACTTTTTTCTGGAGTTTTTTTGATTTTTTGTATTTTTTTAACTAGGTATTTTGATTCAACTTTTTTTTACATCCCTTAGAATGACATGAAACATACTTAAAACATGAAAAAAAATCACATTTAATATTTTCCAAATTCAAAATAAGAATGATATAGAAATGGTACTTGTGACTTTTACTATTAGAAAAATATTGTTTGTAGTAGCACTTTTTTTGGACTAAATTTTTTTTTTGGACTTCGAAATTATTCAACTTTTTTTTTCAACATAATTTGTCGGATATGTCGGATAACATTGACAAAATCTATGTAATAACATGAAACATACTTAAAACATAAAAAAAATCACATTTAATATTTTCCAAATTGAAAATGAGAATGATATAGAAATGATAGTCGTCACTTTTACTATTAGAAAAATATTATTTGTAGTAGCACTTTTTTTTACTAAATTTTTTTTTGGATTTCGAAATTATTCAACTTTTTTTTCTTTTTTTTATCGACAAAATTTGTCGGATACGTCGGATAACATTGACAAAATATATTTATTAGAATGAATAAATTCCTTATCAACATCTTTTGTCGGATCCATAGGAGAAAATTGACAAAATCTTAGTATCAGATTAAATAAATTCATTATCAGCATCTTTTGTAAGATCTGTCGAATAAAATTGTCAAAATTTAAGTATCAGAGTGAATGAATTCTTTATCAACTTCTTTTGTTGGATACATCAGATAACATTCAGAAAATCTAAGTATCAGAGCCAGTAAATTCTTTATCATCCTCATTTCTCAGATACATTGGATAAAATTTGACAAAATCTAAGTGTCAGAGTGAATAATTTTTTTTAACATCTTTTGTCAGATACATCGGGTAAAATTAATAAAATATAAGTATCAGGACGAATAGATTCTTTATCAACATCATTTGTCGGATATGTCGGTTAACATTATCAAAACCTAAGTGTCAGAGTGACAAATTTCTGTATTAACATCTATTGTCAGATACATGGGATAACATTGACAAAATCTATGTATAAGAGTAAATAAATGAAAATGACATGAAATATGCGTGCGGCTCTAAAAATCTTATTCTATGCTTTCTAATAGACATAATGCGGCTTTCCCACTGGTACTCTATGACAGGTTATCGACACTACATAGTTTATTGCATGAATTAAATTAGTATTTTTTACGCAGTGGAACGATAAACACATAACTAATATCTCTAAAAAGTGAAGATGAAGCATTTTAAGAAAGTGTGTTCACATGATAGTGTTATTGTAGCATTGAATGCTGACAAGGAGAAGTATTTAAACTATGAAATAAGTACAAGTGGTAGCACTATCAGAAACGTATGCGTGCATTGTCATGACAATAAGGAATTAAATTTCTTTGGAGTACCAAAAAAATTCAACTCTTATGTTGTTGGGTATGCGAGATTTTGATCTCCGGAGATGATTGCACTTAAAGAGAATGCCAACATAAAAATAATAGTTAATGAAGAGATGCATCTTCTTGCTAGTGCTTGTGGTAACATGTTACCCAGTGTTAAACCATATCGTCAGCTTTCGGTTATTAGCATTCAAATGAAAGCAAAGAGGAAAAGAAAGGCCAACTCTTCTATAAATATCAAAAATCATATCATGTCTACGTGCCGAAACTTTCACCTGCGTAAAAATAATGTTGTAATAGACAGAGAAATTGCTGGAAATATAGAAATGGCAGTGGTAGAAAATATCACTAAGGTATATAAAGATGAATCGATGAAAAACAAAGTGCCAGCAAACGTTACTACCATTAATCAAACAGTCAATGAACCAAATAATATCAAAGACGAAACGCATATTGATTCTGTCAGTGACACACCAGTAAAAATTGTGTATGATTCAAAATGGAACAATGATTATTCTACTGATAACGAGCTAAGAGAAGACAATGGCTACAATTTCAAGAGAGAACATAGTGAACTATTTTATGGAACAGATTCAAAATGTCAAAGTTAATCATTGATATTAATAATGTATCATAATATATATTTTATATTAATATTCTACATGACATTATTTCATTAAAAATATATTATGCATTACATTGTTATGTACTCATTATTTTTAGAGTATGCTAGCATATAAAACGTTTAGAATGTCTATTCAAACATTGGAGATGTAAAAAAAGGAAATTGAACACATCTCTAGTCAGACAAATGGGAAAAAATTGACAAAATCTAAGTTTCAGAGTGAATAATTTTTTTTGTATCAACATCTTTGTCAGATAAATCGGATAAAATTGACTAAATCTAAGTATCAGATTAAATAAATTCATTATCAAAATCCTTTCTCGGATACGTTGGATAATATTGTCAAAATCTAAGCATTAAAATAAAAAATTCTTTATCAATATCATTTGACAGTTACATTTGATAGTGTCAGAGTAAATAAATTCATTATCATTGTCTTTTGTCAGATATGATTGATAAAATTGAGAAAATATAAGTATCAGAGTGAATAAATTCTTTATCAAGGTCTTTTTGACGGATACGTTTGATAAAACTGACCAAATCTAAGTATCATAGTGAATAAATTCTTTATCAATTTCTTTGTCGGACACATCAGATAAAATTCACAAATCTAACTACCAGAGTGAATAAATTCTTTATCAACACGCTTTGTCAGATATGCTTGTTAAAATTGAGAAAATCTAAGTAACAGTTTGAACAAATTCATTATCAATGTCTTTTGACAGATACGTTTGATAACACTGACATAATTTAAACATTAAATTGAAAAAATTCTTTATTAACATTCTTTATCGATATCATTTGATGGATACGTTGGATAACATTGAGAAAATAAATTCTTTATCATCATCCGTTCTTGGATGTGTCATTATGAAAAAATTGTAAGTAAGTAAGTAACAAACTCTTTCTTGAATTCACTTGTTGGATGAACAATATAGAAATTTCATTCAAGAAATTATGAAAAAATTGTAATTTCCTGGCTTCATATGTATGCAATAGATAGCGAGAGTTCTATGACTCCTCCCCACAGTGAATTCTACGGGATTTATTACTCCTCCCCACAATGAATTCAGATGGTTCTAGGACTCATCATCCTAGACATAACTCTACTCAACCTTGAGCAAAGGTATAAATGTTCGAAGAAAGTACTTATCTTCTTAAATACTACATTAATAGCTTCCAAGATGATAGGACTGTATGACACAGAATATATCGGTTTGAAGAAATCCTCTTGTGGTGTTATATTTGAATGTGCATTTTTATTATTGTCAATAAAACTCGAAGAAATTGATTGTTATCATTGGATAGTGAACTATAATATGTTTGAGCATTATAAAAGCTTGTGGAGTACTGCATTACGTCTTATAAAGAGACTGGGATTCTATGATAGAGTGATTACACCACCTAATAAAATGGGTCAGGAACTGAGAAATGTTCAGGAAGAAGTCAGTGAAATTTGCAGCTTTTTCGGGGTTGAAGTACTCTACATAAAGGGCAATGTACCTAAAGGTAAAGTTTTAATTCAAAAGTGTGATCCTAGGATTCTACTTTTCAATCTAGAAGAATTTAAGTGTCCTAAATTTGAAGGGGCTTATCACCGTCCTGAAGACGATGTAAGGTTCTTCAAGCAGGGGACACCTAAGGATATACCTGATCACGGTAACTGCACAAAATACGGTAAAAACTATTCTATATCATAGGATCCTCGATTCTGGATGTTTAAGCGTGAACTTTAAGTACTATTTTTGTGTAAATATGTGTTTTTTTTCAAAAAATCTTTTAATATGTTTAAACAATAAATATCTTTAAGCTTAACCCCTCTTTATTCTTTAGAATAGCTCTATTTATTCATTAAATTATGATGAAATTGTAAGTACGTAATAATCCCATTCTTGAATTCACCTCTTGGATACACAATATGGAAATCTCATTCAAGAAATTATGAAAAATTGTAAGTAAGTAACAAGTGCTTTATTGATTTCACCTCTTGGATACACAATACAGATATTTCATTCAAGAAATTATGAAAAAATTGCAAGTAAGTAACAAACTCTTTATAGTTTTCACCTCTTGAATATACAATACGGAAATATCATTCAAGAAATTATAAAAAAAAATTGTAAGTAAGCAACAAACTAAAGTAAGTAACACACTCTTTCTTGAATACGCCTCTTGGATACACAATATGGAAATGTCATTCAAGAAATTATGAGAAAATTACAAATAAGTAACCAACTCCTTAATGAATTCACCTCTGGGATACACAATACGGAAATTTCATTTGAGAAAATATGAAAAAAACTGTAAGTGTGTAACAAACTCTTTATTCATTTCACCTTTTGGATACACAATACAGATATTTCATTCAAGAAATTATGAAAAAATCGTAAGTAAGTAACAAACTCTTTATTGTTTTCCCCTCTTGGATATACAATACAGATATTTCATTCAAGAAATACAGACATTTCAATCAAGAAACTATGACAAAATTCTAAGTAAGTAACAAACTCTTTCTTGAATTCGCCACTTGGATACACAATACAGAAATTTAGGTTCACCTAGAGTGGCGCGCCACTCTAAGTGAACCTAAATCAACCTAACTTGTCATGTCTCTCTCACTATGACTATTTATTCGAGCGGGTGTGCTGCAATCTATGACCGGTCTAACCTAAATTCAACATAATGGTGCATAAAGTCAAAATAAATAGAACTTGGATTTTATGAACATTATATGATGTATCCAAAGAGTTTGTTAATTACTTACAATTTTTTCCTAATTTCTTGAATGAAATTTCTGTATTGTGTATCCATGAGTTGAATTCAAGAATGAGTTTTTTACTTACTTACTTACAAGTTTTTCATAATTTCTTCAATGAAATTTCCGTGTCGTGTACCCAAGAGTGAATTCAAGAAAGAGTTTCTTACTTACTTAATATTTTTTTAATAATTTCTTGAATGAAATGTCTGTATTGTGTATCCAGGAGGAGAATTCAAGAAAGAGTTTGTTAATTACTTCAATTCTTTCATAGTTTCTTGAATAAAATTTCTGTATTGTGTATCCAAGAGGTGTATTCAAGAAAGAGTTTGTTACTTACTTGAGTTTGTTACTTACTTACAATTTTTTTATAATTTCTTGAATGAAATGTCTGTATTGTGTATCCAGGAGGAGGATTTAAGAAAGAGTCTGTTATTTACTTTCAATTGTTTCATAATTTCTTTAGTGAAATTGCTGTATTGTCTGTCCAGGAAGCGAATTCAAGAAAGAGTTTGTTTTCAATTTTGTTTCATAATTTCCTGAATTAGATTTCTGTATTGTGCATCCAAACGGCGAATTCAAGAAAGAGTTTGTCACTTACTTAGAATTTTGTAATAATTTCTTGAATGAAATGTCTATGTTGTGTATCCAGGAGGGGAATTCAAGAAAGAATTTATTACTTACTTAAATTTTTGCATAATTTCATGAATGAAATTTCTGCATTATGTATCCAAAAAGTGACTTCAAGAAAGAGTTTGTTACTTACTTTCAATTTTTGTATAATTTCATGAATGAAATTTCCGTATTGTATATCCAAGAGGGGAAAATAATAAAGAGTTTGTTACTTACTTGCCATTTTTTCATAATTTCTTGAATGAAATATCTGTATTGTTTATCCAAGAGGTGAAATCAATAAAGATTTTGTTACTTACTTACAGTTTTGTTCATATTTTCTCAAATGAAATTTCCGTATTGTGTATCCCAGAGGTGATTTCATTAAGGAGTTGGTTACTTATTTGCAATTTTCTCATAATTTCTTGAATGAAATTTCCATATTGTGTATCCAAGAGGCGTGTTCAAGAAAGAGTTTGTTACTTACTTTAGTTTGTTACTTACTTACAATTTATTTTATAATTTCTTGAATGAAATTTCCTTATTGTATATACAAGAGGTGAAAACAATAAAGAGTTTGTTACTTACTTGCAATTTTTACATAATTTCTTGAATGAAATATATGTATTTTGTATCCAAGAGGTGAAATCAAAACAGAGTTTGTTACTTACATACAATTTTGTCATAATTTCTCGAGTAAAATTACCGTAATCTGTATCCAAGAGGTGAATTCAAGAAAGAGATTGTTATTTATTTAGACTTTTTTCATGATTTCTTTAATGAAATTTCCATATTGTGTATGCAAGAGGTGAATTCAAGAAAGAGACTGTTACCTACTTACAATTTCTTCATAATTTATTGAATGAATAGAACTTTAAGCAATATTTATTGCTTAAACATATTAAAAGATTAAAAAAAAAACACATATTTACAAAAAAATAGTACTTAAAGCTCGCTCTTAAACATCCAGAAACGAGGATCCCATGATATAGAATAGTTTTTACCGTGTCATATGCACTTATCGTGATCAGGTATGTCCTTAGGTATCCACTGCCCGAAGAACCTAACCTCGTCTACAGGACGATGATAAGCCCCTTCAAATTAAGGACACTTAAACTCTTCTAGATTGAATAGTGGAATCCTAGGATCACACTTTTGAATTAAAACTTTATCTGTAGGTACATTAACCTTTAGCTAGAGTGCTTCAACCCGGAAAAAGCTGCAAATTTTACTGACTTCCTCCTGAACATTTCTCAGTTCCTGACCACTTTTTTTAAGTGGTGTAATAACTCTGTCATAGAATCCCAGTTTGTTTATACGACGCAATGTTGTACCTCACAAGTTTTCATCATACTCAAACACATTATAGTTCAATGTCCAATGATAACAGTCAATTTCTTCGAGTTCCATTGACATTAATAAAAATGCACATTCAAATATAACACCACAAGATGATTTTTTCAAACCGATAAATTCTATGTCATACAGTCCTATCATCTTGGAAGCTATTAATGTAGTATTTAAGCAGAGAAGTACTTCATCGAACTTTTATACCTTTGCTCAAGGTTGAGTGGATCTAGGGCTAGGGAGATGAGTTCTAAAACCATCTGAATTCATTATGGGGAGGAGTCATAAAACCTGTAGAATTTATAGTTGGGAGGAGTCATGGAACTCTCGCTATCTATTGCATAAAAACGAAGCCTGGAAATAACAATTTTTTCATAATTTCTTGAATGAAATTTCTGTATTGCGTATCCAAGAGGTGAATTCAAGAAAGAGTTTGTTACTTACGTACTTACAATTTTTTCATAATGACACATCCAGGAAAGGATGATGACAAAGAATTTATTCATTCTAATACATATATTTTGTCAATGTTATCCCACGAATCCTTCAGATGATATCGATAAAGAATGTTAATAAAGAATTTGTTCAATTTGATATTTTAATTATGTCAGTGTTATCAAACGTATCTGTCAAAAAGACATTGATAAAGAATTTATTCACTCTGATACTTATATTTTCTCAATTTTATCAAGTATATCCGACAAAAGACAACGATAATGAATTTATTCACTCTGACACTATCAAAAGAAACTGTCAAATGATATTGATAAAGAATTTATTTATTCTGATGCTTAGATTTTGACAATAATATCCAACGTATCCGAGAAAGTATGTTGACAACGAATTTATTCAATCTGATACTTAGATTTTGTCAATTTTATCCGATGTATCTGACAGAGATATTAATAGACAAAATTTATTCACTCTGAAACTTATATTTTTTCAATGTTATCCCATGTTTCTGACAATAGATGTATGCAAATTCCTTTTCTCACATCTCCAATGTTTGAATAGACATTCTAAACGTTTGATATTCTAGCATACTCTAAAAATAATGAACACATAACAATGTAATGCATAATATATTTTTAATTAAATATTGTCATGTAGAATATTAATACAAAATATATATTGTGATACATTATTAATATCAATGATCAACTTTGGATATTCTGAATCTGTTCCATAAAATAGTTCACTATGCTCTCTCTTGATATTGTAGCCATTGTGTTCTCTTTGCTCGAAATCAGTGGAATGATCATTATTCCATTTTGAGTCATAAACAATTTTTACTGGTGTGTCACTGACAGGTTCAATGCGCGTTTAGTCTTTGGTATTATTTGGTTCTTTGACTGTTTGATGAATGGTAGTAATGTTTGATGGGACTTGGTTTTTCATCGATTCTTCTTTATATTCCTTAGTGATATTTTCTACCACTGCCATTTTTATTTTTCCGGCAATTTCACTGTCTATTACAATATTATTTTTACACAGGGAACAGTTTCAGAACGTAGACATGATATGTTTTATGATAGTAGTAGAAGAGTAGGCCTTTCTTTTCCTCTTTGCTTTCATTTGATTGCTAATACCCGAAAGCTTACGATATGGTTTAACACATGATAAAATGTTACCACAAGCACTAACAAGAAGATGCCCCTCTTCATCAACTATTATTTTTATGTTAGCATTCTCTTTTGGTGTAATCATATCCGGACATCTGAATCTCGCATATCTACCATCATAAAAGTTGAATTTTTTGGTACTCCAAAGAAATTTCATTACTTACTGTTATGACAATGCACGCAAACATTTCCGATAGTGCTACCGCTTGTTCGTATTTCATAGTTTAAATACTTCTTCTAGTCAGCATTTAATGCTACAATAACACTCTAATGTGAAAGTACTTTCTTAAAATGCTTCATCTTCACTTTCTAGAGATATTAGTTATCTGTGTATCGTTCCACTGCGTAAAAAATACTGATTTAGTACATGCAATAAACTATGTTGTGTCGATAACCCAACACGGAGAACCAGTGGGAAAGCCGCATCGTGTCCTTGAGTAAGCAGAGAGTACGATTTGTAGAAACCCAAGCATATTTTATGTCATTTTCATTTATTCACTCTTATACGTAGATTTTTTTAATGTTATCCCATGTATCTGACAATAGATGTTGATAGTGAATTTGATCACTATGACACTTCGGTTTTGATAACATTAACCGACATATCCGGCAAAGGATGCTGTTAAAGAATCAATTCGTCCTGATACTTAGATTTTATCAATTTTATCCGATGTATCTGACAAAACATGTTGATAAAAAAAAAATTTATTCACTCTGACACTTAGATTTTGTCAAATTGTATCCAATGTATCTGAGAAATGAGGATGATAATGTATTTATTGGCTCTGATACTTAGATTTTGTGAATGTTATCCGATGTATCCAACAAAAGAAGTTAATAAGAAATTATTCATTCTGATACTTAGATTTAGATAATATTATCCGACATATCTGACAAAAGATATTGATAAAGAATTTATTTAATCTGATACTTTGATTTTGTCAATTTTCTCCGACGGATCCGACAAAAGATGTTGATAAGGAATTTATTCATTCTAATACATACATTTTGTCAATGTTATCCGACGTATCCGACAAATGATGTCGAAAAAAAAAGTTGAATAATTTCGAAGTCCAAAAAAAAAATTTAATCCAAAAAAAGTGCTACTACGAACAATATTTTTCTAATAGTAAAAGTCACGACTATCATTTCTATATCATTCTCATTTTGAATTTGGAAAATATTAAATGTGATTTTTTTATATTTTAATTATGTTTCATGTCATTCTAAGGGATGTAAAAAAAAGTTGAAAAAAATACCATTTAAAAAAAATAAAAAATAAAAAAAACTTCAACAGAAAGTATAAAAAATGGGGAGAGGGGCCAAAAAGTTGACGATTCATACTCATAATCGTCTCACTACTTGATTTGCAAGGATTTCTAAGGATTGTTAGGAATTTCTTTATTAAAATTCTTTTCTTGCCATCTACATCTCTATTAGTATCAACTTTTTAGTATACTAGAATTTTATAGAATATTTTAATAACAAAACTGTTCAAACGGTACTTGTGTATTATACAGAACACGTCGTAGAAGTAAGATTAACTTACAAGGTCATTTTATCATCGGTAACCATTTCCATACATTGATGCTATTCCAAATTTATAATAAATAAGCTTTGAGTTAACAACCCCTTCGGGCTTAGCTTAACTGGTAATCAGTTTAACCCTTTTTTACCACTTTCATACAATCCAATCACCAATTGAGATCAATCTCACCCCTATTATTCAATCATCTATTGAGAACATTCATATACTCTGATTCGCAAATGCTATACCTTTTTTGTGCCAATAGAGTTATTTTTGGTAAATGCTTTAACACCATAGGCTATCAATTCTAGACAAGATGCAAGGCACCTTCAATTTAATTCATTAAATAGTACAATAAATACATAAATACACTTAAGCGCTAGAGCTCCCAAGAAGCATAGCTTGTAGAGGACCTCGTATCAATCACAAAATCCACACAGAACAAATCAGGGAAGGAAACAAATACAACCATATCTCAAAAATATAAACACAATGCGAGAAAAATCAACAAAAAAAACAACAAAAAACAAAGAATTGCTACACAATAACATTTGACTTAATTTTATCCGAACTGAAAATGTCCTGTAATTTATTAAAAATTCAAACCATTAATAATATTATTAAACAACGGGGTTCGAATCTTATTCAACATAATAAGAGAGGAAAAATACTATAAAAAGTAAAGCGGAGTAAATAGATAAAGCAAAATGAATAAAGAAATAAAGAAAAAAACGAAATTACTTCAAGCCTTAGAGAATATTTTTCTGCAAAGGGAAGAAGAGTTTTTGATAAGAGAAAGTTCACTGGGAATAGAGTTCCAAATAGCAATTGCGCTATAAATTGGTGACCTCTGAGCTGCTGAGGATACGCTTTTAGGCAGCCGAAATTGGCGAACAGGGCGCCGAAGTGAAGCCTGACACTTATGTGTTGATGCTAGTTCAAAGTAGGATAAGATGTTTGGAGGAAGCGAGAAATTGAAGGCTTGATAAGCTAGTTTTAGGTTCTGATTCTTGATAACCACATTTAAGGCATCTAGACCTGTATCACTGTAAAGATCAGCTGTAGGATAGAGTCGGGGTAGGCGAAAAGTTGCCTTCACTGCTCTATTCTGTGCTGCTCGGAGTTCCCGAAGGGAAGAATAGTTATCATGGCCCCATACAGTACAGCAATAAGAAAGATAAGGAAGGACAAATGCATAGTAAAGAGAAAGCATTATATCGGGAGGAAGAAATTGATTGGCACGATGAAGTATAGACACTTGACGAGAAATTATAGAATGTGTATAGGAAATATGAGTTTTGAAAGAAAGAAAACAATCAACATGCGCACCAAGAAGTTTAACACAAGAGCACTGGGGAATTATATCAGTACCATAAAAAACAAGATTGTTGGGGAAGGTTCAGACATGTGGTATGGGGTTCGAAAATGAATAATACTACTCTTAGAGCTATTCAACAGCATCCTGTTCTACTCACACCAATCACGCACATGGTTGAGCAGAAGCTGTTCCTTAGCAACAGCAGAGGGCAGATCATTAGAAACCACAAAAAATTACTATTGTCTGCAAACAAAACAGTGTGGGTATCAAGCTTGGGAGATGGAAGAAGGTCATTAATATAAATAAGAAATAGGAGTGGTCCCAAAACTGAGCCTTGAGGTACCCCTTTGGAAACCGAAGCTAGATCTGAACATTTACCATCATAACACACAAACTGAGATCTATTAGACAGGTAAGATTTAAACCATTCAAAGGTAATTCCCCGAACTCCAAGTAGAGACAGTTTACCCAGTAATACAAAATGATCTACCATGTTGAAAGCTTTATAAAAATCGAGAAATAGTCCTAGAACACAATGACCCTTGTCTATGTTAACACGCACGATTTCTGTAACGTCAACTAGAGCACATGCAGCAGAGAGTTTAGGTCGGAAGCCATACTGATGATCAGACAGAACAGAACCGCTTCCAATTGAAGCACCAGTGGACAAGAGTGAAAAAAGCCTCTTATGAACAACTTTTTCAAGTAATTTTGAGAAAATTGGGAGAACTGATATAGGTCTATAATTTTACACTAAGCTGGGGTCACCCTTCTTAAAAAGATGGAGTACTTTTGCAATTTTAAACGAATCAGGGTATACACCATTTGAAATAGATGGATTAAAAATATAAGTAAGAGGTTCAACAACATAAGAAGAAACAGACTTAAGCACATGGTTTTTTTAGTCCAAGTGCATCTGCTGTGTTACTGCTACTTAAAGAAGAAATAAAATCACAGATCTCTATGCTTGTACAAGGAGTTAGAAAAATACTTCTTTCAGCTGGTGAAGATTTACCTAGTTTAGGAAAAAAGGGGGTCTTAACAGTTGGTAGGGTGGTAAAGTAAGAGTTGAAGGCACTAGGTACAGCTTCTTTTTCAATAGTTGAACTATCTGCATTCTTGAAGGCAGTAGGCTGTTTCTTTGATTGTTTCCTACGAAATAAAGCTTCATTAACTACACTCCAAACTTTCTGTAAATTACCTTTGCATTCCTGAATTTTCAACAAAAAAATTCTTCTTAGCTAGTCTAATTGTTAATGTTTATACATTCTTATAATGCTTATACTTTGATAAATCATCAGGATCAAGGCTTTTGCAAGCCAGCTTAAAATGCTCTGACTTCTGCATTGTTGATCTCACAAGACTAGGAGACAGACATCCAAGGCATCTTGGGTTTATATTTACTTAAAGATTTTACTAGGGGAAATTTTTTTTCAATTAGTGTTGTCAGCCGACTTATTAATGAGGCTGAAGCCCTATTAACATCATCAGAATCCATTACTGAACACCAATCACTAGCACTAAGATCAGACATAAGTTTATGAACATTGCTCTGACTATAAATTCTTGAATAAGACTCACCTCTGGTATCCTCTTGGCTCAGCATTTTTAATTTGGGAAAAGAACAATAAATTGGAAAATGGTCAGAAAGATCAGATCAGAGGAAAATTTAATACCATTTTTAGAAGACAGAAAAATGTTGTCAATCAGAGTTGCAGAAGATCTGACTGGATCAACACGAGTAGGAGAGAAAATGCAAGGAAGAAGGCCAGAGGAAGAAATAGATTAAAAAAACGGTCAGACTCATTATCACACCCAATTTTCAATAAATCCCAGTTAAAGTCTCCAAGCATAAAAACATATTCTTGAAGCAAGCTTATCAACTGAATACATTTCATCAATTAATTCAGAAAATTTCGGAATTGGGAAAGGTGGGGGCTAGTATGTCATACACAGACATATCATCACTTGAAGACAGCCAGGTCTCTGTGGGACCTACTACATCATAAGGGCAGTTGATACCACCAATACATTGCAGAACATTATCCCATTTGTACATTAAACCTTGCATATTCAAAGTAAACACATTAAAGTTTTTAACAGAAGACATTGAGGGCAGCACGTTTTCAAAGTAATGTTGATAAGAATGGTTTCAACAATCAGACTGATGAAGAGATTTTAACAGATGATCCTTTTCACTATTATCACTAGAAACAAAAGGTGAATCCAAACAAACTGAATCTAGAAGAGAAAGTTTAGTTAGGAAACAAAAAGAATCCTGAGTATCATCCATTTTCATTATCCAATATTAGGAAAATTGGTGAAACATATAAAGCTAAATTAGTGTGGACAGGAAGAATACAGCATGGAAAATAAATTAAAAAAACAAACTGCATGTAATAATTGTGAGGACAAGGGAAAAAGAACAAGCCAAAGAGAAAAAAAGAAAAGTTGGTAAAAAAAATAACTAAGCAGATGAAATTTTGTGGTAAAGAGAAGAGTTATGTTAAGCAGCACTAGTCATTCTGAAACAATACTGGCAAAAGATTCTTGCAAAACAGGAAGGGCATTAATGTCACCAATGGATGATATTTTGAGTACCCTACTTCCACTTTTAACAAAAATATCACCATTCATAGCCCATGCATCATTCCTGCCACATTGAGTTTTAGCTTGGGAAAGTAAGGTTAGCCTAGGTTTAGTCAAAGGCTCATTAATGACCACACCAGATCATTTCAAGTCCTTTTTATTTTTGAGAAGCAAGAAACGTGCTCTCAGGTTGCAGAATTCAATAATAACTGGTCGATTTTTATTACCAACTCGTTTTCCAATACGTTTCACAAACACAATGTCACTGTTCAAAAAACTAATGCCAGGAAACTTATCTTGGCAAAGTGACAAAAACTTAGGTTCAGGGTTGTCATATGTACTATCCTCAGGTAATCCAAATACAATCAGTTGATTTTTAATTCTTATACTTAAGTTGATCAGTTTGAGCAGCAACATGATCAGCAAGGTTTTTTTCAATGTATGCAATTTTACCAGAAAAGTGCATTGCTTGAAGCTGTGTACTGACCATCTGTTTAATGTCTTCCTGGATGGAGCCTGATATCAGGTCCTTTACTGCCAAATTAAGGTCAACTTTGTCACCTTTCATAGGCGGACCAAGGGATTGAACTTGTGACTGAATGCTTTTTGTAACAGTAGTAAGCAGGGATTTAAAGACATTTTCTTCAATGGACTTTGCCATCTTTTTCAAATTAGTAATATCTGTCTGAATCTCAGCCGTAGCAATGGTAGGATTACTTGGGTTAGCAGGCCTAGAATTAGCAGCAGCAGATTGGCTCCTGGTAGACTTTTCAAAGAAGCAATATGAGCAAAGCACAGCAGAATACAGAAATCAAGCAAAATGCAGGAAGCAAGCAGATGCTGAGTAGCAGCAGGATTGTTGGAAATTAGTAGGAAGTTGTAATAAGGACAACTGATGAACCCACTGGTACCAATAGTTGTTTTTTCTTGTTAAAAACCAATGAGGTATAATTCAGCACATATGTTTCGAATTTTTTCAGCCTAGAGGTTATTAGTGTTTGACAATTTTTTACTCTGAAAGATGCACGGCTTGGCTGTATCTTTAGTAAAAACATTATTCGTATGAAAAAACATGATTATCTAACCCATACAACTGAAACCAATATTTTTTTACAGAAGGCTCAATAAACCTTTGAATACGTAATGTGACGAAGTTTAAGTTGGCTATTGAACCAAAATGCGTGTTGGTACTGAAACCAGTCCGGTTGCATTGCACAATCTCGTCCATGGTTCCAAATATAACGTATTTGATCGCTTTATAGGTCAATAGTGTATAGGGCTTGCTGGCATTATGCAATCTCGCCCCTAATCTCGTCTTGCGTCAATAGGATCATTACTACTGGTGATGTTCAAGAGGCAGAAAATGCATTTATTTAGGGCTTATGGAGGTTATTTTTACCAAAAAACAGTTGATTTGATCTCCTTTCCTTAATGTCGTACAGGTTCGGGGAAAGAGGCGAAATTGACTGGGGTATGGCCACAAAAGTTTTCGTGGCCTCGCGAATTTTTAAAATTTTCCTATGGTGCTCTTATATTTTGTCAATTTTTCTATTAAGACAAGTTTGAAGCCCCCGTGAAGAAAAAACCTATGTAGGTTATAAATGCGTTATTTTATCCATGTTTATCCCTCGTCGTTTTTGGTGAAGAATGCCTCTCAAGAAGTTGCCTTGAAGGTTTTAGCAGCCAGATTCGGTAATCCAGATGGCTTTAAGTTAAAAAACATAAATCTTATTGGAGACTGAAGAAGCTATGGAAAACCTTTAAGGAAAAGCTAGGAAAACTGAGACACATCTGCTAAAAATAAATTTATAAAAATGAACAAAACAAAGTAGTTTATTTGACTGTAAAAGCAACAGTTCCGGAGCATTATTCCCAGTGAGATTGCAGACAAGCGGCCAGCTTGCTTTATTTTTTGAAGGAAAGTTAAGACTAACGTCAAAACTAATGTTGGCATGAAATATTTTACATATGAAAGGGGCTACCACCCAGGGCTGTATCTAGTAATTTTTTTTTTTTTTTTTTTGGGGGGGGGGGGGCGGGGTTAGAAAAAAATTTAAAAAGGACCGCCAAAGCTTTTTTCTATGCACTTTTTTACCCCTTTTCACGAGAAACATGCCCCGGGGGGCGGGGGGGGGGGTCAGAACCAGTCGTCCTTCCTCTTGGATATTGCCTTGTTACCACCACCCCCTATTCACTGGCTCGATGTGCAGAAAGTTTCATTGCTAGTTTTCTGAAAGCATTTTATAACGTAACAAATATATATAACGTAAAAAATAACGGAAGATACCTCTGTACCCTCCGCCCTTTTTTTATTAAACTTTTTACTTCCGTTAAGAAACCCATGCTTGTTTTAGTTTCATTTTTTTTATTTATATTTGAAAATAGCCAATACATGTGGGACTGTTAACCCAATTAATTTATTTTTGCGTGAAGGTCACTATTTCAATAACAGTAGTTTAAGAATAAAAGGGATTGTTTTGGAATATTTGCTTTGCACAATGACCCTTCTAAATATGAAGAGGGGTGTTTTCCGGGAAATAATTTCCACGGGGATATTTCTGGAGTAACCAAAAAACCAAATAGAGATTAAATTCTTATTCAAATGAAAGAATGCTAACGATAATTTTCTTACGTTGGATGAAATTTCTACGAAGGAGTTTTCTCGGAGGGCGATATATTTCATGGTGGATGAGCCAGATTTACTGGCATTATTTGAGAAACGATCAGAAATTAAATAGAAAAACATGTTTTGTAACTGGAAGTAAGGAACAACCTTAAAAATTAAAACGAACAGAAATCATTCCATAAATGAAGGGTTACCCCCTCCTCAATAACTTGTTCTTTACGCTAAATTTTGACTGTTTTTCCCAATTTTTTTAAGAGGGGCTACTGAAACACGGTGCCGTTAAAATAGAATAGGAAGCTTTTTTTAAAAGTGCTAACAGCTTTAGCGTAAAGAGCAAGGTCTTGAGGAGGAGGTGACCTTTTATATACGGAATAAATCTCCCAAAATTGATTTGGAATTTTTTTTTTAATTTTCATGTATGGTAAGCCAGACTCGAACCTCCATTAGTTGAAAATGTTCAGAAATTAAATAAAAAAAACAACAAGTTTTTGTAACTGAAAGTAAAGAGCGACATTTATACTTTAAACGAACAGAAATTATTCTGTATATGAAAGGGACCGTTCCCTCCTCAATACCTCACTCTTTACGCTAAAGTTCGATGATTTGTCACAACTCTACTTTCTAAAGGTATTAAAAACTTTACCTTAAAGAGCGATGAGGTGAGGAGATAACAGTGCTTTTCATATAAGGAATAATTTCTTTTCGTCTTAAGTGTTAATGTTGCTCCATACTTTCAGTTAAAAGTATTTGTTATTATTTTATCAAACAGTTCGTGGTAACGAACTGTAAGTAAGGAGCGACCCGGCTCAATGGTAACCGTAACTCTAAAAAAAAGGAATTTTGGTACCAATCGATACATCAAAAGAATCAGATTTTAATTCTGATTTCAAATATCTAAGTTTCATCAAGTTTAATCTTACCCATCAAAAGTTACGTGCCTGAGAAAATTTGGCTGATTTTTGAAAAAAGGGGAAAGACCCCCTAAAAGCTATAGAACCCCAATGAAATTCACACCATCATATTCAGCGCATTGGAACGGATATGTATGGATATGTAGAGTTTCAAGCTCCTATCTACAAAAATGTGGAATTTCGCATTTTTTGCCAGAAGAAAAATCACGGGTGCGTGTTTATTTAT
Source organism: Artemia sp. Kazakhstan ARC1039 (assembly GCA_029168905.1). Classification (NCBI taxonomy): domain Eukaryota; kingdom Metazoa; phylum Arthropoda; class Branchiopoda; order Anostraca; family Artemiidae; genus Artemia; species Artemia sp. Kazakhstan ARC1039. The sequence continues at coordinate 19,562 of JAQQPU010007460.1, read as the reverse complement.
TTTTTTTTTGTTTTTTTTTCTTTTCCCCAGGGGTAATCGAATTGACCCAGTGGTTGTAGAATATCCTAAAAGGGCTCATTGGAACGGAAATTAAAAGTTCTAGTGTCCTTTTTAAGTGACCAAAAAAAAATGGAGGGCAACTAGGCCCCCTCCCACGCTCATTTTTTTCTCAAAATCACCCAATGAAAATTTTGAGATAGCCATTTTGTTCAGCATAGTCAAAAATCTAATAAATATGTCTTTTACGATGACTTAATTCCACACAGTTCTCAGGGGAAGGGCTGCAAGTTATGACTTTTGCCCATTGCTTACTTATTGTATTGGTTATTGGGAAGTATACAGACATTTTCAGGAAGAATTTTTTTCTGGTGGGGGGGGGGCTGGAGGAGGGAATTACTTGGGAGAATTTTTCCGTGAAGGATGTCTCTTTGGGGGTAAGGGATATTTCTATGAAGGGGGCGCCGGATTTCCAAGCATTATTTAAAAAACGATCAGAAATTAAATTTAAAAAAAACAAGTTTTATCAACTGAAAGTAAGAAGCAACATTATAACTTAAAATGAACAGAAATTATAGCGTATATTAGGGGGTTCTCCCCCAAGTCAATACCTCGCTCTTTACGCTACAGTTTTTTTTAGTGCTTTCAAAAGAGCAATCTATTCTAATTAAACGGCCTTTGTGATTCAGGGGTTTGTGAATTAAAAAAAATTTAACTTGTAACGTAAAGAGCGTAAAATTGACTAAGGGGAGAATCCCATCATATACGTAATAACATATACGTAATAAAAAAAAACAATAAAAAATAAGCAATACGGCTCAATAGTAATCGAAACTTTTAAAAACGGATCTTTGATTTCAATAAATGTATTAAAAGAATGGGCTTATAATGCTGATTCTAAATATATGAATTCTATTAAGTTTAGTATTACTCATCAAAGGCTACAAGCCTGAGAAAATTTACCTGATTTTTTAAAGAGGGTGGAAACATCCCCTAAAAGTGAAAAAAATTTAATTAAGATCACACCGTCAAATTCAGCGTATCAGAAAACCCTATCACATAGGTTTCAAGCTCATATCTGCAAAAATCTGCAACTTTGTATTTTTTGCCAGAAGAAAAATATACGAATATAGAAGTTCGTTACGTAAGTTAATTTGAAAATTACGTCAGAACCAAATTTAGAGACAGCCATGTAGCAAAAGAAAAGTAAAATTTTTATGCAAATTTTGTTTACTTATTCAATGACGGCGAGCCAAAATAAAAGCTGCATTAACTGAAAAACGATCAGAAATTAAATAAAAAAAAAACAAGTTTTTTAAACTGAAAGTAAGGAGCGACATTAAAACTTAAAACGAACAGAAATTATTCCGTATATGAAAGGGACTGTCCCCTCCTCAACGCCTCTCTCTTTATGCTAAAGTTTGACTCTGTCTCACAACTTAATTTTTTAAAACAATAAAAAACTTTAGCGTAAAGAGCGAGGCGTTGAGGCGGGGACAGCCCCTTTCATATACGGAATAATTTCTGTTCGTTTTAAGTCTTAATGTCGCTCCTTACTTTCAATTTAAAAAACTTGTTTTTTATTTAATCAAACAGTTCGTGGTAACGAACTGTAAGTAAGGAGCGACCCGGATCAATGGTAACCGAAACTCTAGAAAACGGGATACCAATACCAATAGATACATCAATAGAATCAGATTTTAATGCTGATTGCAAATATATAATTTTCATTAAATTTAGTGCTACCCATCAAAAGTTACGCGCCTGAGAAAATTTGGGTGATTTTCAAAAAAAGGAGGAAAGACCCCCTAAACGTTATAGAACCTTAATGAAAATCACACCATCATTTTCAGCGTATTAGAGAACCCTACTGTAGCGGTTTCAAGCTCCTATCTACAAAAATGCGGAATTTTGCATTTTTTGCCAGAAGAAAGATGACGGATGCGTGTTTATTTGTTTTTTTGTTTGGTTTTTTTTTCCAGGGGTGATCGTATCAACCCAGTGGTCCTAGAATATCGTAGGAGGGCTCATTAGAACGAAAATTAAAATTTCTAGTGTCCTTTCTAAGTGACCAAAAAAATGGAGGGCAACTAGGCCCCCTCCCACGCTTATTTTTTTCCCAAAGTCACCCGATCAAAATTTTGAGATAGCCATTTTGTTCAGCATGGTCGAAAATATGATAAATATGTCTTTTAGGACGACTTAATCCCCCAAATTTCCCAGGGGGAGGGCTAAAAGTTATGAACTTTACCCAATGTTAACATATAGTATTGGTTATTGGGAAGTATACAGAAGTTTTCAGGAGGGTTTTTTTCTAGTAGTGGGAGGGGGGTGGGTCGGGGGTTATGTTAGACGATATGTCCATGAAGGAAGTTTTCATGGGGGACGGGAAATTTCCGTGAAGGGGGCGCCGGACTTGCCAGCATTATTTATTGGTTATTGGGAAGTATACATTTTCAGGAAGGATTTTTTCTGGAGGGGGGGGGGGCTAGAGGAGGGGATAACTCTGGAGAATCTTTCCGTGGAGGATGTTTCTTTGGGGTAAGGGACATTTCTATGAAGGGGGTGCCGGATTTCCAAGCATTATTTAAAAAACGATCAGAAATTAAATAAATAAAAAAACAAGTTTTTTCAACTGAAAGTAAGAAGCAACATTAGAACTTAAAACGAACAGAAATTATAACGTGTGTGAGGGGGTTCTCCCCCAAGTCAATACCTTGCTCTTTACGCTACAGTTTTTTTTAGTGCTTTCAAAAGAGCTATCTATTCTAATTAAACGGCTTTTGTGATTCATGGGTGTGTGAATCAAAATTTGTTTTAACTTTTAACGTAAAGAGCGTGGTATTGACTAAGGGGAGAACCCCCTCATATACGTTATAAAAAAAAACAATAAAAAAAACAAGCGATACGGCTCAATAGCAATCGAAACTTTTAAAAACGGAATTTTGATGTCAATAAATGTATCAAAAGAATGTGTTTGTAATGTTGATTCTAAATATATAAATGTTATTAAGTTTAGTATTACTCATCAAAGGCTACGAGCCTGAGAAAATTTACCCGATTTTTTAAAGAGGGGGAAACATCCCCTACAAGTGAAAGAATTTTAATGAAAATCACACCGTCAGATTCAGCGCATCAGAAAACCCTATTTCATAGGTTTCAAGCTCATATCAGCAAAAATCTGCAACTTTGTATTTTTGCCAGAAAAAAAATATAAGTTAGTTAATTTGTAAATTACGTCATAACCAAATTTAGAGACATCCATTTAGTAAAAGAAGAGTAAAATTTTTATGCAAATTTTGTTTACTTATTAAATGACGGTGAGCCAAAATAAAACCTGCATTAACTAAAAAACGATCAGAAATTAAATAAAAAAAAAAAGTTTTTGAAACTGAAAGTAAGGAGCGACATTAAAACTTAAAATGAACAGAAATTATTCCGTATATGAAAGGGGCTGTCCCCTCCTCAACGCCTCGCTCTTTACGCTAAAGTTTGACTCTGTCTCACAGNTTAAAAACTTTAGCGTAAAGAGCGAGGCGTTGAGGAGGGGACAGCCCCTTTTATATACGGAATAATTTCTGTTCGTTTTAAGTTTTAATGTCGCTCCTTACTTTAAGTTTAAAAAACTTGTTTTTTTTTAATTTAATTTTCGTACAAGGAGCAAACAGAGCGTGTAGATCCAGCTGTTTTTTCCCTTTTCCTTGAAGCTTACAAATTTTCCTTGCTAATAACACTCGAAAAGCCGTCCTAGCCGAGTGGATTGGTACGCTGGATTTAGGATCCTTTGTCCGAGAGGATGAGGGTTCGAATCCTAATGTACTCAATTATTTGGTTTGGGACGGGGGTTAGTGGTGTGACTCTCTAAGCTCAGACAGAGTCGACCTAGCTTTAAATGGGTACTTGGAGAAATCTGTGGAAGGTAAACAGGAAGGGTGTGTGAAAGCACAGGATGGTTGGCACCAAACCCTCCATTGCACTTCCTGGCTAAAGGGCCAAGAAATGGAGATCAGCACTGTCGGTAGGGACTGTAAAGTCCAATGTAATACTAAACACTCGAAGGGTAACTTCAAGTTTAACGGATTTTACATGTTACGTTTCATTCTAAAAAGCAGATTTTTTTTGTTATTCATATATGTTTTCAAAAATTCCAATTATAGAGTTTTGGTTTCTATTCAAAGGATAACCTTTACTTGCTTTTCATTACCATCAACAATTTGAAAAGACGAATAACTTGTTTTGTTAAAACCAGAAAATAATAAATAAATATTTTAACCTACAAATATAAAGTATTAGAAATGGGGAAAGGCCAGTGGAGAGACACGGAACACGAATAAAAGTTTACAGAAACATCATTGCCTTGCATGATTTGGCACAAAAATTAGTCCCCGTGAATTTTAGGAGATATTCTTATGATATAAATTCATGCATATATTAATTACAAACAAGATTTGCTAACACATCTTACCCATACATAGCAGTGTTTTTGTGGTGAAAAGAATGTAGGAAAAAAGAGTGAAATAGAGAAAAAAGTAAAAGAAAAAATATCACCACCCTCAGATATCCCTATCTGAATGTATATTTCGCAATTTGGTCCAAAACCTTTGTATGTTATTCTATGGTCAACATGGGCACCCATAAGCTGAATTCAAACTTCGTCTAATTGCTACTTTTAATACTATATAATAGAAATCTCAGAACAAAAATATAAAAATAAAGCAGCATCATTCAGCCAGGTGGGTATGAGCCCCCCCTGCCCCCCATATGGGCACCCATGATGGTCAAATCTATGGCTCTGGAGCATGGGTGCTCCAAAAAGCGGATGAAGATTTGCTTGATGTTTTCCAGAGAAATTGCCAGAGAAATTTGGATTGTTTTGGGTATCCGGCTGACTGACCATATTTCAAACAGTATTCTGTACGAAAAATATAGTTCAATACTGCTTTCTAGGGCTATAACGAAAGAAAGGTTGTCGTGGCTAGTGCACGTTGGGTGGAAGAAGGATGACAGATTGCCGAAGAGTGTCCTTGTCGTCCAACCGTCTAGGGCTAAACGGAAAGCAGGTCGACCTCGTCTGAGGTGAGAGAATGTCATAAAAAAATATGTAAAGGAAATGGGAACTTCCTGGGGGGTTGTAAAAGGGAGGCTTTGAATAGATTGGGATGGAGGAGGAGCGTACGTGGCTATGTTGGCCTCAGGCGGCTTGGCACTGCGGTGAGTTGTTATTAGTTAGTAGTAGTAGTAGTAGTAGTAGTAGTAGACAATGGAAGACTATGGATAATTGATAAAAGGGGATTTCGAATTCCTTTCTGAGAAATGAAATCTGCCAGTGCAATCTGGTATTATCCAGCAAAAACTATAAAATTAATTGTAGGGATTTAAAAGAATGTCAGTATTTTTATGATTATCTTTTCACCTTTTACTTTACATTGGGCTAAAGGTAAAAAAGACATTTTTGCAAAAAGTCATACTTCTGGATTGATATTTGGTATAACAATCAGGCTCTAAATAGCTTGTAATCAATAAAAACTAATTTAAAAAATATAACCGTTACTTTTTCATGATTTTCAGGACATGGTCAAATAGTATAAAACCAATTAATTTAATTGGAGCCGATATTTCAATAAACTAAAATTCACTTGATTTCAATGTTTTAGTTGTGCTGAATTAAGCTGAACTATCAATTGGGCTACAAGTTTTAATTTTTATTTAAACTATGTTAAAGTTCAAAAACCTCCTCTGTCATCAGTTTGTTTTACTCATTGGAGACTCCCCTATTTGTTAAAAGGGGTGGACCATTTTCATGCTCCTTTTCTTAATTCAATTTTCTCCCCTACTCTACTTTTTGCTCATGGCTTCTCTCATTTCAGTTCGTTTGTTTTTATGGTCATTATTTACTCAAACAGAAGAAATATTGCATATGTTAAAGTGGTATATCATGATACACAGTTTGAAATTAAAACACTCAACTCGCAATAACTTGCTATTTAATTAATTCCAACCATTTCTCCTTATAGGATTTTCCGTCAAGCAGTACGAACTGAATAAACCATTTAATTTATATGTTCACCTAGTTTCAGAAGTTTCTATTTGCTAATTCACATCTACTTCTGAAACAATTTGACATCTAATTATCTATAATGGTTCTTGTCAACAAGAAAGCATTGTACTACTATGTCAAATTTGGAACCCGTTGTCAATGCTTCCTAATTTCACTTTTGGTTCGAGTGACTTTTGAAACGCTTTCCAAAAGCACTCGGGTAAGCACCAAAGAAAAGTTATTAACATAGATATACCTTTCTACTCACGAGTTGATTGAAGATACGGCAGAACTAATTCACTTTCGGAAGTATGACTGCATGATATTGCATGATAGATATGGAATTGGTATTGTTGGAAACTGTCATCGGAAAAGATGAAACAATTTAAAAGAATTTGAAAAATTTAATAGCTATTAAAAAAAAAATCTTGTATTCAAGAACACTTGAAGACCAACGGTAACATAATTCAAATCAAACTGATCACCTTAGTGTTGGTTTAGTAAGGTGCAATGTGTCACCCTTGCAATAGCATCGATTATTTACTTTTTACCGATTATTTACTTTTTTATCCGTTCTTACTAGAACGGATGGTGGTAAAGACTGAAAGGGTTTATTTGAACGAAAAGTAAAAGTTTTGGTGCCCTTATTAAGGGCTGTTAGTCATTGAAGGGTGACTGACCACCTCCCATGCATTTTTTCCCTAGACAACCCGTATTCCTCAATGAAGTTGAACATATTTTTAAATAGTTTTTTTTTTTTTTTTAACTCAAATGGTCAAAAAGTCTCAAAGTATGCATTACCCACGGAGTTCCAGAAGTAAGTGCCCCAAATTGTGTGAATAACGCGTTCATCATCGATGCGTTCTGTGTTAGAAATAAAACCCAGCCTGTTATCAAACAGTTTGTGGTAAGGAACTGTAAGTAAGAAGCCACTCGGCCAAATATTAAACGAAACTCTTAAAAACGCAATTTTGGTAAAATTTGATACCTCAAAAGAATTGACTTTGCCTGGTGATTTCGAAAATATGAAATTCCTTTAGCTTAATGTTACCAATAAAAAGCTACGAGCCTGAGAAAATTTGCTTGATTTTCTGAAAAGGAGGTAAACATCCCCAAAAATCATGCAATCCTAATAAAAATCGCGGCATCATATTCAACGTATCAGAAAGCCCTACGTTTGAGGTTTCAAGCTCCTTTCTACAAAAATATGGAATTTTATATTTTTTGGCTGAGCCAAGAGCATGGATGTGTTTTTATTTGTTGTTTTTTTATTTTTTTTATTTTTTCCAGAGGTCATCGTATTGAGCCAATATATCAAGAAAATTTGAATATAACTCATTCCAACGGAAATTAAAAGCTCTTGTACCCATTTTAAGGGACCAAAAAATGTAAGGGCAACTGGCCCCCCTCCCATGCCCATTTTTTCTCTAAACACGGCTGATCAAAATTTTAGAATAAACTTATGATTCAGCATAGTTGGAATGTCCAATAATTGTGTTTTTGATGATAATATGAACCTCCAAAGTCCTGGGGAAAGGGCTGTAAGTTAAGCAATTTGCCCGTATTGTTCAGAGGTCAAGCATTATTTGTTACTGGGAAATATACAGAACATTTTCGGGGTAATTGTCGACGAGGGAGGAGGAGGATTTTCTGCAGGGACAATTTTTTTTGTTTAAAGGAAAATTTTAGGGGAAAACTTTCCTGTAGAAATGTTGCACGGGGAGAGGGGAGGGAAGGTGACTTCCTGGCACGATTAAAAACACAGTCAGGTATTAAATAAATAAAAAACTAGTTTAAATAAAAAGATAATTAAGTAAGTAATTTTAAACAATTTTAATTTATTAAATAAAAAAACAGGAGAAATGTTGCACGGGGAGAGGGGAGGGAAGGTCATTTCCTGGCACGATTTGAAAAACGGTCAGAAGTTAAATAAAAAAATAGTGTTTCAACTGAAAGTGAGGAGGAACATTAAAACTTTAAACGGAAAGAAATTATTTTGTACATAGGGGGAGGGGGTGGCTGGCCCTTCACCAGCCCTCGCTCTTTACGCCAAAGTTTGACTTTTTGGCCTAATTCTTTAGGAAAGACTAATCAAACACAAGAGTCGTTGATTTTGAATAAGAAGCATTTTTAAAACTTTAGCGTAAAGAGTAAGGGGTCGAGGAAGGGACAGACCACCCATGTTTAACATAATTTCTGTTCGTTTTAAGTTTTAATTTTACTCCTTACTTTCAAATAAACAAACCATTTTCTTATTTAATTTTATTAGAAGCAGGTCTATAGATTTGAAATATATAGTTTTTAAGACTAAGTAATCTAAAAGTAAACGTAATTGTCTGAAGAAGAGTTATTTATATTCTGAGTGTCTCACGGAGCTTGGGTCTATTCTTTTAGCTGTTTTCAACATTCGAAATCCTACATACTAGATGGCTATAGTGAAGATTTTACAGAAAGAAACGTGTTTAGGCGAAATCTGTTTAATTTAATATGCACACAAATTAAAGAGGAAAAAGCGACAAAGAACCTTGACTAGTTCAGTTGGTGGAGCTGAAGCCTCTAAGTTTTAGGGTTGTGGGCTGGATCCAAGTTAGGGGTTTTTAAGGCGGTGGAAAGTAAAAAATTGAATAATGTATTTGATACACTTAATAAATGATTTTAACGTAACACTTGCACCAAAAAAATAGAAAAAAGTGATCTAAATTTTAACTTTGGCCGACCAAACCAAATTTTATACTTCGAAATTGAACACCTTTCAACAGAGAAAATTAGGAACAGCATACATAATTGGTCCTGTAGAATATAATTTTGATTTATTGACAAAAGTGAGGATAGTGAGGCCTGGCCGTAAAACTTTTGTGAAAAAGACCTTCCTTATTCATATTGCCAATTAAATGAGGAGCCTCTGAAGACATTGTGGCATAGAGATCGTAAATCTTGACCGAAAATTAAATCCTAAGAAGTGGCATAACCCGAAGATGATTAAAATATTGTTTGCTGGCACTGGAATAGCTAAATTGACGTGCAATTTATTTAGTTAAAAAAATATATAAACCAAAACATCACGGACTGCATCTAAATGTTTCCAGGTCTGTTATAACTCTGCTTAACCTATCTTTGTCGCTCATGGTCTGAAGCGCACTAGCATGCCTTCCTTTGTTTTGGAATTAACAAATTTGATTGAAGATATTATCTACAACAAATCTTTGAGTAAAATATTTACAATCCTTGCCTGGATTTTCCACCTTATTTGAAATATGTATATTATTATATATTTAATGACAAAACATAGAAATTAAATTACCTTATATTTAAGGGACAAAATTATGACTACTGTGTGTTTTTAACTACTTCTGCAAAATTAAGCAAGAACACAGGGATTAAAAAATTCAACTTGACAAAAATTGGTTTTGATCGTAAAATTACTTAGTAAGTTATGAAATAGGCTAATGTAATTTTTTTTTTCGGATTCGGCTTCTTTTTAATTCTTTTTAAAAGTTTGCGAATCTCAGTGATTGGGGGGGG
>JAQQPU010007459.1:0-38807 GCA_029168905.1 Artemia sp. Kazakhstan ARC1039 | reverse complement strand
ATGTAGTTCACCCATTTTTGCCTTTTTAAGCCCCCCACCAAAAAAAATTACTTCGCACGTGCCAGGTGATGTAAAACCTATACTCCGACATTTCTTCATCTTAATTGAATTTAGAAATATCATGCAAAATATACGAGGCAATCAGGTGTTACAATTCTTTTGTTTGTCTGAGTTTAGCATCCGATGTTTTAATTATCAACGACGCATTTCTAACAAACTACTCACAAGTTAAGGCAATTGTCCAAAAGAAATCAGAAAAAACCTTGGGATTTTCACCAACCGTCTTATAAACTCATGTAGTTCACCCATTTTTTACTTTTTTAAGCCCCCCACCAACAAAAAATTTTCCTCGCACGTGCCTGGTGATGTAAAACCTACACTCCGACATTTCTTCATCTTAATTGACTTTAGAAATATCATTGAAAATATACGAGGCAATCAGGTGTTACAATCCTTTTGTTTTGTCTGAGTTTAGCATCCGATTTTTTAATTATCAACGACGCATTTCTAACAAACTACTCTCAAGTTAAGGCAATTGTCCAAAAAATCAGAAAAAAACTTGGGATTTTCACGAACCGTCTTATAAACTCATGTAGTTCACCCATTTTTGCCTTTTTAAGTCCCCCACCACCAAAAAAAATTCCCTCGCACGTGCCTGGTGATGTAAAACCTACAGTCCGACATTTCTTCATCTTAATTGACTTTAGAAATATCATGCAAAATATAAGAGCCAATCAGGTGTTACAATCCTTTTGTTGGTCTGAGTTTAGCATCCGATTTTTTAATCGTTAAAAACTAAGACGAATGGAAATTATCCCGTATATGAAGTTAGCTACCCCCTCCGAAATACCTTGTTCTTTATGTTAGACTTTGACTTTTCAGCTCAATTAAATTAAAAAAATAAGCATTTTCAACTAGAAATAAGGAGCCTCGTTAAAAACTAAGACGAATGGAAATTATCCCGTATATGAAGTGAGCTACCCCCTCCGAAATACCTTGTTCTTTATGTTAGACTTTGACTTTTCATCCCAATTAAATTAAAAAATAAGCATTTTCAACTAGAAATAAGGAGCATCGTTAAAAACTAAGACGAATGGAAATTAATCTTCCACATAGGGGGGATTTCCAGTGTGAATACAAAAAACAACTAGAAATTCAATGAAAAAAAAACGAAAATATTATAATAATTTATTAAATTGATTCCTTTCTATGTTTGAGATGAATAAAGCTCTTTAGCAATTGACATGTAAAAATATGTCACGAGATGAAACCGAATTAGTATGTATATTTGGGGTAATGAGATGTGAGTCTCTTCTAGGTGTGAGAAATTTACGTCTAAAACACCGGCAGTTTCTTGTTTACATGTGCTATCTATCTAATATTCTAATTTAAGGAAAATCGTTACTTGTCATTCACGAAGATAAATATTCTGAGGCCTTAATAATAAAAAGAGTTTATTAAATATAAACCAGGGCGTCTTGGGTATGTGTTAATTTATTCAGTTTCTTTAGTATAAGATCGAGTTTCAAATTGGAATTTTATACAGTTTGAATATTCATTCTATCGATATAACTTCAAGGATGTATGGTGTTTTCGATTGCGAATACATTGGCTTGAAGAAATCGTCATGTGGAGTGATTTTTGAATGTGCGTTTCTACTGCTGACTACAGATCATCAAGAAGTCTCTTGTTACCCCTGGCATATAAACTACAATATGTATGACTACAATGTAGACAGGTGGCGCAATACACTATACGTTATAAACAAAATAGGTTTATATAATAGAATGATACTTCCATCCTATAACAAAGGGAAGGATTTATCCTATGTACAAGAGGAAGTTAGAGAGATATGCTGTTTTTTTTTGGAGTAACAGCACTGTACACAAAAGGGAATGTGCCCATTGATAAACTTTTAATCGACAAATGCAAATCAGATATACCAATATTCAACTTGGAAGATTTTAATTGTGAGGTATTTCCGAGTAAAATACACAACCCAGAGGACGAGGTTCGATTTTTTAGCAAATGGGTACCGATAGATATTCCTTCTCGGAATATGTGTGTGAGATATCCTAAGAAGAAGAAGAACAAACAAATCAGTGATATAGATTGGAATCACACTGAGTGGATGACAAACAATGATGAATTTTACAATAGTCATTACACCCATGACTATCCAACGGTATTTTTAAAGACCACCAATTCTATAAACACTTCGTAACCATGGTAATATGAATCTTTTAGGTTCAATATTCGAAGCTAGCTTCAGCAGAAGCTTAGGATAGTAGCGGACACCCTACTGTAGGGCTCATTTGAACGACAATTAAAAGTTCTAGTGCCCTGTTTAAGTGACCAAAAAACTGAAGGGGCAACTAGGCCCCATTCAATGCTCAATTTTCCCAAAGTTACACGATCCAAATTTTTAGAAAGCCATTTTGTTAAGCATAGTCGAAATATCTAATAACTATGTCTTTCAGAATGACTTAATCCCCCACAGTCTCCAGGGGAAGGGCTGCAAGTTATGAACTTTGCCCATTGTTTACATATAGTTTTCGTTATTGGGAAGTATACAGACGTTTTCAGGGCGGACTTTTTCTGATGGGGGAGGGGGTCGGGGGAGGCATTTACGTGGGAACATCTTTCCATGGAGGGATTTTGTATGGAAGAAGGGGATTTTCCATGAAGGAAAACCCCCACTCTTTACGCTAAAGTTCTTTAGTACTTTCAAAAGAGATATCTAAAGTTTTGAAAGTTCTCTGTAGAAAGTTCTTTAGTACTATCAAAAGAGAGTAAGGAGCGACCCAGATCAATAGTAACCGAAACTCTAAAAAATGGAATTTTGATACCAAAAGATACAGCAAAAGAATTAGATTTGTGCGTTGATTTCAAATATATAAGTTGCACCAAGTTTAGTTATACCCGTCAAAAGTTAGGCGCCTGAGAAAATTTGCCACATTTTCGAAAAAAGTGGGAAATACCCTCTAAAAGTCGTAAAGCTTCAATAAAAATCACACTATCAGATTCAGCGTATCAGAGAACCCTACTGCAGAAGTTTTAAGTTCCTATCTGCAAAAATGTGGAATTTTGTATTTTTCGCCAGAAGAAAGATCACGGATGCGTGTTTATTTTATTTTTTTTTCCAGGGGGGATTGTATCGAACCAGTGGTCCAAGAATATCGTGGGAGGGCTCATTCAAACGGAAATTGAAAGTTCTAGTGTGCTTTTTAAAGGACCAAAAAAGGGAGGGCAACTAGGCCCCCCTCCCACGCTCATTTTCTTCCTAAGTCACCCGATTAAATTTTGAGATAGTCATATTCTTCAGCATGATCGAAAATACAATAACTATGTCTTTGAGGATGACTTAATCCCCCCACAGTCCCCAGGGAAAGGTCTGCAAGTTATGAACTTTGTCCAATGTTTACATATAGTGTTGGTTATTGGGAAGTATACAGAAGTTTTAAGGGGGGATTTTTTTTTGGTAGTTGGGGGGAAGGGGGGTTAGGGGCGTCGGTTGTTACGTGGGAGGATCTTTCCATGTAGGAAGTTTTCATGGGGGAAGGGACATTGCTATGAAGGGGGCGTCGGATTTCCCAGCATTATTTAAAAAAGATCAGAAATTAAATAATAAAAAAAAACAATTTTTTTCAACTGAAAGTAAGGAGCTACATCAAAATTGGGTTCACCCCCTACTCATTACCTTGTTCTTTACGCTAAAGTTTTTTTTTGTACTTTCATTAAAGCTATTTATTCTAATTAACGGCCTTTGTGATTGAGGGGTCATTCTTAAAGAATTGGAACAAAATTTGAATTTAGCGTAAAGAGTGAGGTATTGACTAGGGGGAAAACCCCTTAATATACATTGTATTCACACTGGAAATCCCCCCTATGTGGAAGATTTTTCCTAAAAAAAACAAAAAAAAACTGGAAACTTTTTAGTATAACGTTAAACTGTATTTTAAATTGACAACACTGCCCCAAACACCAGTTGTGTATTATACAGTACACCTCTAAGAAGTAAAGCTAGGTCAACTCATAAGACCATTTTATCATTGTTAACCGTTTCCAAGGATTGATATTGTTTCAAATCTATAGTAAATAAGGTATGAATTAACATGCTCTTCAGGGTTACCTTAACTGTTAATCACTTTAACCCTTTTTTTTCTCCATCTTCAATTCACAAATGTTATCTAGACAAAAAAAATTTTTTTGACACGGATAATGTACTTACCCTAAAAGGCATGTAGGCCATATATATATTATGAAGTAGAAATCAGGCCTACATAAATTATGTCAGAAACCTGTCCTTCATAACATATTACGCAATCCCAAATAGCACAGGAAGGAACATAATCTACCCAAATAGCATAGGAAGGAACGTAAAGGCCCAGAATAGCACAGGAAGGAACATGGCGGGCTAGAAGTATAACTTAGATCTCTACTGAGATTGCCATTTTGTTCAACGTAGTTAAAAGGGTCGGAAATTATGTCTTTGAGGATGACAACCCGTCCCTTGCAGCCCTCAGGGCAAGGTAAGTCATGCCCTGAAGGCATATAAGGTATATATAGAAAGGGTGATCGTATAGACTTTGGAGGGGGGTCGTTGGATTGGTAAGAAGTTCTAGTGCCCTTTTTAAGATTCAGAGTGATCGGAGGATGGATAGCTCCCATCCCTCCAATTACCTGTAATGCATCTGATAGAAATTTTGAGATGGCCATTTGCTGTCGTAGAAACTTCAAAAAAGGCTCATTCAATAAGAAATTGAAAGGGCTAGTGCTTTTTTATTATTCAAAAGTGTTGGAGGGGCAACAAGCCCCCCCACCAAAAAATTCCCAAAACATGTCTAATCAAAATTTTGAGATAATCAAAATTTGCTGAGTGTAGTTGAAATTCTGGAAATTATGTCTTTGACATCCCTCATACCTTTTCAAGACCAGAACATAATTTGCACTTTACTGAAAAAAAAATACTTGTAGATATTTCTTAAAGTTTTAAAAATTTTAATTTATTGTAGTTTAAAAATTTGAGACATTTTAAACGTATTTTGTTTATTTAAATCATACGATAAATAACCGAGTCAAACCCAAAGCGAACAAAAATTAACACGAGAAGGGCTGACAACCCCCGTGCCTTCTCAAGACCAGAGCATGCTTTGCACTTTACTGAAAACAAAATATATTTAAAATGTTTTAACTTTGTTTTTACTTTTTTTAAGTTTTTTACTAGATATATCGTGGGAGAAACCATCCCCTTGCACTCCAGTTACAGCGCGAGTATCTGGTGCCCTTTTTAAAGGTTACAAGAGATTTTAGGGCAAGTAGCCCTTCTCTCAAGCCCATTCATTTTCCAATCGCATCCAGTCAAAATTTGGAGACAGCCATTTTGTTCAGCATAGTAGAACGGTCCAGCAACTATGTCTTTAGGGATATTAGGCATGTCAACCCCCACGATATTATTACTACATCTGTTTTTACAATTTAAAGAATTAAAAGAGTGTAAGTGTATTCAGGTTGTCAAAGAGTATAGATAGAATCTTTTGGGAATGATATTAAGCTTTATTTTTCAGGTCAACTTCAGAAGCTAAAAAATTAAATTGAAAATGCTATTTGTGTCAGGATTAAAAATTGTTGAAAAATTTTCTCCAACATACAAATAGCATTCCATACTATGGATTCTTATAGAAGAAAGCTGAAAAGATATATAACATTTTTTTCCCATGAAAAAGACTATGTCAATAAAAAACGAACATAAATTAATTTAAGAACTTTTCCACATGACACGTTTTTCAAAGAAAAGCAAAGAGCTCCATTAAGCCCAGAATGAGCGAAAATAAAGTCAAATAATCTTCCAAACGTATAACTACCATAAATCACTATCAATAAATAAATGAAACTCAAAACGAACAGAAATTACATTAAATAGCCGAGTCAAACAAAAAACGAGCAAAAATTAACATGAGTAGGGCTGATAACCCCAATGCCCTCTCAAGACCAAAACACAATTTGCGCTTTACTGAAAACAAAACATACTTGAAATATTTTCACCTTTCTTACTTTCATGAATGATATATTGTCAAAACCTTAACGAAGAAATGTCAGTATACGTCAATTGAACTGATAATCCACATTCATTTATTTTTTTTTTCAGTAAAGCACAAATTGTATTCTGGTCTTGAGAAGGCACAGGGATTATTAGGGGCATTCGGCTGTTATAGTAACAATAAGAGCAAAAAAATTAATTGAGGAATAGAAAATACTTAGGTTGATTATGGTGAGTAGTATGCTATTAAGGCTTTCAAACGCATGCCCTCCCTTTTCCCATATGATTTCAAATGCATGCCCTCCCTTTTCCCATCGGATTCAAGCGCATGCCCTCTTACGTCTCGTGACACAACTTTCACCTGTACAATGCGTTCAGCTGTTTGTACCGGAGCCCTCTGACGTTATGGGAAACATAGGGAAATAGTATTGGATTTCTAGGACAACCCTCCGACGTCACGACAGCCATAGGTTCATAGTATTTCTACCGGAGCCCTCTAACATCACAGTACACACCCTTTGTATTTCTGTGACAGCTCTGGCAAGACTCAAAGCGTATGCCCTCTGACGTCACTGTGTCCTTGTTTTTATGCAAAATCCCGCCCCTGGCAAGATTCCTGGGTGTTTCAATTACTTGGAATGTGGTCAGTATAATACACAAGTTTGGGGAGCTATTCGCCCCTCGCACGTGCATAGCGCATTAACCAGTTCTATTTAAGGGATCACACCCCTCTGGACTACAATGACGTCATACGACTTACCCACTTTCAAATGGACAGATATGTAACCCTGCATCAGGAACCTATGGGGGAACACCCGCTTGTAACGTAACGACAGCTCACACCTTACGTAATTATTGTGCATCACTGTCGCGTAGTACTTCTTTTTCGCTCGAAAGCCCGAAAACATTTTTTTATTAACTTAATAGCGGCACACACTTTATGTAAGATCGCATAATTATTGTGCAACACTGTCAGGTAATACTTTTTTCGCCCAAAAGCCTCAAGACATTATCTTTTTTAGACGTTTCATTTTTTCACTCGAAGCACCTTTCATATTTTTCTTTTCTTTTTTCTATAGTTCTTGACTCCGGCCGGACTCGGAAAGTCATTCCCTTCCAATGGTATAGCGCTCCAAGCAAGTCGTCCATGAAGCCATTCACAGTATTTTGTATCTGGAACCGTATTCTAAAATTAACCTATTGCATGACAGCTAAGATTCCCCATTTCTTTGGAACTCGTTAGAATGACGTATTACTCACCCAATTGGATGAAATCCAGGAGAAATTTGCTCTCAAGATATTAATAACGATTAAACGAAAAAGTATCGTTTCTATACTTGGGATATTAAATTTCACACTATCGCGACATTACACACCCCCCCCTCTAGTATGCAAAATTGGAGGAATAAGGTTGATATTAGATGCAATTATGACTTATTAAGAGCTTTTAAGGAAAATATCCATTTCTTTGAGTACCTGTTAGATTTTCACCTCTTACATGGGAAAAATTCCTTAATGTCTCCACCCTAACTTTTAAGCTGTAGTTTACCCCACAATGACACTACATGGATCATCCCTCCCACAACTCTGACAACACATCATCTCCACCAAGACTTTTTTCAGGCATTTCCTATTAAAAATTATGTTTTTAAATCCCGTGATTCAAGTTTTTTTTTTGCAATCCAAGCCAATCATGATGCCCCACAAAATACACCACATCGCCATGGCATTTCACCCATGTGACACCAGTACCCCCCCCATCCTATAGGTGACCTGATATTAGTGATACATTTAATCCATATCAAGAGATTTCTTTGATGGACTTTTAACGAAATGCACCGTTTCATTGAGTATAGTTAGGTTTCACTCCCCCTCTAGCAAAGCATTCATTTAACACATTCCACCTTATCTTTAAGCTCTAGAGTATACCAGTCAATGACAATGCATACCACCTTGGTAAATTATGGATGATATTAAACACCCCCATGACAGCGCTATATCTCCCCCATGACATCTTTCAGATATTTCCTAATAAAAATTATGATTTTAAATCCCGTGATTCAAGTTTTTGCAACCCAGCCTTATCATGATGCCCCACGACGCCATGGCATCACACCCATCTATCTTCATATGGCACCAGACCCCCCCCCCCCCGCTTCCCGAGTGACCTGATATTAGTGGTATATTTAAACCATATTAAGAGGTATTACTGAAAGACTTTTAAGGAAATACCCTTTTTTTCATTTAGATAATTTATTGATATTTGAAAATATCCTAACAATAGGTTCCACCCTCCCCCAGTCCCACCTAGAATTTCATTTTCAGAGGACGCCTTGATAATATATGCAATTTTTAGGCATTATTGTGGGTTATAAAAGGATAAAATATAAGCAATAACATGCGTAATTCAAGGAAAGACGAGGGGAGTGGACTCCAGGAGAGGGGGAGGGTCACCGGACTTGCAAAGATTATGGATTGATGGCATTCCCACCTCTGAAATAGGAGATTCAATATCTATACTGATTTATCGTAAATCTAAAACATTTAACTTTTAGCTTTTCGGCTTTCCGTTGACTAGAATGATACTTTTATATCATAATTTGCTTGAAAACCCCTGTACTGAAGAGACACAGTCCTTTTGGTTAAAATAAATATCAATGTTATCAGTTTATTTTATAGAATCAGCAGTACCTTTTAGACATGAACATGCCTCATACGGCAGTCCCGCCTCTGAAACAGGAGATTCAATATTTCTTTAGATTTTCAGAAATTCTAAGAACATTTAACTTTTAGCTTGGACTCTCAATATATCCAAAGGGGATGCATGTTGCATTAATACCCACAAGTGTATCAACCTAGTACAACATAACCCATATAACTTAACCCTCGTTCAACTAAACCTCTGTTTAACCCCATCCTTCCGAAGTAGATTTAAATGAGACGCAATTTTATAATCGCGCATCTGAACCCGTTTAACTGAATCCATGTTCAACAGAATCTCCGATTTTCGCATAACCTCCCTTTGTCTCAGCCATAATGCAGCCCAGGGGATATTTTTCAGCAAAAAGATCAAAAGACGCAAATGGGGAAATTCTATTTTGAGAAATTCTCGTTCCCACCCATCCCGCGCACTGCAGGGGAGTTTGGTCAGTGTTTACTCATTCTTGGAACAACATCCAGGCTTCGGCTAGACGATAAAAGAGGTTTAAAAAAAATGGTCTTACTCGAGATAACTTAAAAAGTAGTAATAGGCTAATAGGGAAATTAGCATAGAATTTCTAGGATATGCCCTCCCCTGACGTGACAGCATCCCCTGTTTCTAGCGCTCAGCTAGCAAGATTACCTCCCCTGGCAGACCCACCCAAAATTCCAAGCGTTGTTTTATTTCTTCTATATTGCAAAGATTCTCATCCATTTTTGGTATATTGTTTCTCTGGAAAATTCCCAGGATTTCCGTGACCAGCTCTAATATGAATGACGTCAGTGTATCTCGCAAGCTAGACTAAAAGGACCCCATGAGGGTCCAGCATGGCACACCAACACGGGTGCTGTGTAACAACCGCGATGTACATCTTAAGCAAAAATACCTAATCGGAGAGGTTAGATAATCACCTTGCGAGAAGTATAGATACCCAAACCGTTATAAAAAATATACTTATAGTCCCGAGCGGAATGGCGCTGAGACACTGTTTCACACTGACACTAATCGTCATCACTCCACTCCCCACCGTCATCCAAATGAAATCAGCACCCCCCCCCGGGCATTTTCAATCTTTACATTCCGAAAATAAACTTCTGGAATCAGATTAAACAATATATTTTTGAAAACAGAGAAGTCGCCACCCTTTCTTTACTACTCTTTGATGCTCTAAGCATTTCACTTCACAATGCCAGACTATTAGTGCCCATGTGACACACCACTGACATCGCCCCATCTCCCCAAAACCACTTTTTATACATTTCTTGTTAAAATTTTTACTTCAACTCATTCATTCGGGTTCTCGCAAGCAATTCACGCCACAGTACCACGCTGTAACTACTTTCTAGCCCCCCTATGACACCCCTCTACCATCAACCCCGTCTTCACAAAACACTTTTCAGACATTTCTTGTTTAAAATTTTACTTCAAGTCATTCATTTGGGTTTTTGCAAGCAAGTCACGCCACACTAACACACTATTACTGCCCCTACAAAACCCCTCTGTCTTCCCCTCCCAAAAAAACCCTTTTCAGACATTTCTAGTTAAAAGTTTCACTTCAAGTCATTCATTCGGGTTTTCCTAAGCAAATCACCCCACAATACCACACAATTACTGTCACTACAGCATCCCTCTGTCATCGCCCCATCTTCCCCAAAACAATTTTTCAGACATTTCTTGTTTAAAGTTTTACTTCAAGTCATTCATTCGGGTTTTTGAAAGCAATTTGCGCCACAATACCACACTATTTGGGCCCATACAACACCCCTCTGTCATCGCCCCATCTCCCCCCAAATCACTTTTCAGACGCTTCTTGTTAAAAGTTTTACTTCAAGTCATTCATTCGGAATTTCAAAAGCCATTCGCGCTACAGTACCACACTTTAACTGCTCTATGATATCTCTCTTTCATCGCCCCCAAAACACTTTTCACACATTTATTCCTTAAAAGTTTTACTTCAACTCATTTATTTGGGTTTTCCAAAGCATTTCGCGCCCCAGTAGCACACTATAACTTCTCTATTGCACCTGTCTATCATCGTCTAATCTCCCCCAAAAGACTTTTCAGACATTTCTTCTTAAAAGTTTAATTTCAACTCATTCATTTGGGTTTTCGTAAGAAATTCACACCACAGTACCACACTTCCGGCTGCCGCGTCCTCCAGGGGAATCCAGTCGTGGCCTGCTCTTTGGGTCGGACCCGTTTTCAAGTTTCTTAAAATTTTGTTTTCAATGTATGTAAATATGTTTAACTGACTATGTAAATGTTTTATAGTGCATTTATTTATATTAAAGAAACCATGTATTCTATTTTGAGCATTTATTTATCAGACTGAGGCTAGGTTCGGTTAGTTGTATTTTGACATTGGGGGAGAATGGATCAACTTAATAGTATATTCAGATCATGTGTTTGTGGACCTTCAATGTCTGGCAAAACAACACTTTTAACACAAATAATTCAAAATCGTTATGTTTTTAGAAAATTCTAAAAATATTTATTATTGCTATTTTGTGTGACAAGAGTCCTATGTTAAAATAAAGACTATTGCACCAAACGTAAAAATCATACGATTCATATGTTTAATATTTTTGAACCAAACTCGTGGTTGATTATTGATTATTTAGCTCAATTCATTAAAAATAGTCTCAAGAGATGTCACAGTTATTTACGGCCCGATCTAATCATGAAAGCATCTTCGTAGCTGCCGTTCTCCCTAATATCTTTCATCAGAGTAAATGCATAAGAACACTTGCATTGAATTGTACTTACTATATGATATATTAGGTTGTTCACGATTCAAGTTCTCTTATAACTTTAAACAAGCAAATATCTTCTGGTGAACCGAGATTTTAACTCTCGGCAAACAATCAAGCCACTAATAAACCTTATGGATACACTCTATTGGATCATCAAAACACACCCGAAGAGTTACGTGTAGTCACGGATATTTTTGATAATGAAATTACCGTATATCCAACCGGGAATAGTAAAAAAGGTTAACAGTCACCATCATGACGCTGAAGAAGCTACATGAAAACAGACGTTTATTTTCTGTCCTAGGTGTGATTCAAAGCCACAGCTTAGAAAGGCTATGTTCAAAAATGGTATTGACAATGTATTCATTAATCTCACATCTGAACTGTGTTCAAATCCATTTTTTTGGCAATATTCAACTGTCATAAGGTGTTAGTTTGCCCTAGCTTGCAAAAAAGAAAGGATACAGCAAAAGAAAGCGGCTTGTTCCAGCGGGAAAGTAGTTTCTGTTCATTGTTACTGCAGATAATCGCAGGACTTGTAAACACTCTTCTCTAGATGTTGCTAAATGATGCCAGTTGAACTCGCTTTTTTACTAAAAGAGTACTATGAAGTTAATCTTGATGACTTTTTGAACAACGAGACAATTGCCGATGATGAAAAATTAATTTTGCTTCAAAATGCCCTTCGAAGTGTCGATAGGCATAAACCTTACCAAGAAATAATGCTCGAATTAAATGTCTTTGATCAAGCTCCAACTTCTGAAAATTTTGAAACTTTTAAGGCAGCAAAACAAAAATAAGATTTATCTAAAGGTTCATGCAGACCAAATACCTCAATCGTATCGTGAGCAATGTAAGAGAGTCTTAACTTACCTCTTCGAAAATGAACATGTACAATTGGTGACAAAAATAATGAAGTTATAATCCACGGCAAGAGGTAAAATTTAGGTGATTTGGTATCAGATTTGATTGCA
Source organism: Artemia sp. Kazakhstan ARC1039 (assembly GCA_029168905.1). Taxonomy (NCBI): domain Eukaryota; kingdom Metazoa; phylum Arthropoda; class Branchiopoda; order Anostraca; family Artemiidae; genus Artemia; species Artemia sp. Kazakhstan ARC1039. The sequence continues at coordinate 26,339 of JAQQPU010007459.1, read as the reverse complement.
AATCGTAAAAGACCTGAATCACTTGAAATTCATTTGTATAAATTTTAAAGTCATCAAATTTTCCAAAAAAAATTATTGTGAATAAACATATTTCAAATCCAATAAGAGGATATGAAGAAGTATCAAGAGATATATCGTTTTTGGAAAGCATGCCAAGTGGGAGTGATAATTAAACGAAAGCGTCTTTCTACCACATTTAGCCTTCAAAAGGGTAGCAGACACTTCGCATCCTGTTTACGATCAAAATGGCTTTAATTTTTGATACCTTTTTGTGAGAATATTGGTGAAGCAGGAAGTTTAAGCTCCCCCGCCAAACCAGCTAGAGTCGTTGGAGTTGAACAGAAGTTGACGAGAGAGTATTCACAGAATGAACCCAGCTACACTCATCATCGAATCATCTAGTTCACGGTAATCATTATTGAAAAACCAAAGCCTTTTTCCATTGCATATATTACAAGCAGATTTGTTGACTCTAGACGAGGTTCAAAGACGTCATAATAGACCGTACAAGTTTATTTTACTTGCAATCAGTGCTTTTAGTCACTTAGCATATGCCGTTTCATTGCATTCAAAGAGCGGCTGTAAAGTTGCAAGAGCCCTTGAATCTATCCTTGAACAAGATTCTTATAGAAAAATCCAAACAGATCGGGGTAGTGAATTTATTAATCTACATGTAAAAAAAGTTTTATTGAAATATAATAAAATACTCTATTATAGTCATAGTCCGATAAAGGTGACATCGGCTGAACTTTTGATACGAACAATTCGACTTTTAATCTCGGGATATTGTACACTGAAAAATAGTGCTGCTTTTATTTAAGATTTAGAAAAATCATGTTGATTTATAATCAACGCTTTCATTGATCTCTGTTCAATCATAGTCCTCTTGAATTTCAGCACATTAACAATACACTTGATATTTTTCTTAAACAATATTCCAATGAAAAGGTTGTGAAGAATAAATTTAATGTTGGTGATACTGTTTAAATGAATCGAACAGGTAATATGTTTGAACAGGGGTAATACTTGTAGTCCACTGATCTTTTTAAAGTGTCAAATGTCTTAGACACTAAACATTTAAAGTATCATCTACGTGATATGAAAGATGACGAGATTCCTGGCGGTTTTTACTATTATGAATTGCAAAAATTTTAAACCACTGGAATGTATCAAATTGAAAAGATATTAAAGTTACAAATTCGTAAGGATAAAAGACAGTTGCTTGTTCGGTGGCTAGGATACAACTCTAATTTTGATTATTGAACTGCCGCTGAAGACGTTCACAATGTATAATAACTTTTATTTAACATTCATATCCAATGTCTCTGACCAACTCTGATGATTTGAATAAAACAAGTGATTCTTTTGACAAAACTCACCCACCATCAGATTCGAGAGAAAGTATGAAGTTGCTCTTGTTGATTGTATTATTAAGAATACATATGATATCCTGAGAAAGGAACGTACATATGAGATTATAATAAGACCCTTTGACTTCTCTGACGAGGGTTTGGTGGTAGATTTCGACTCCGAAGATTATCCCTTTGCTACTTTACCCTACGAGGAATACAACACTGAATGAGCTGTGTCGGGTTATCAACAAAAAATTGCGGTTGGAAAAAAGGGTACCTTCACATTCAACTATTCAACAGAACAGAGGAGAAATTTTATTAAAAATTTGTTTGAGAATGAAAGAATTTTCGCGATGAGGATTTACGAGAGGTTCTCGGTTTTTAAGATCGTATTATTAAAGCAAAACAATTCAGTGGCAAGAATCATGTTATCTATCCAGACTATGCATCCGGCTTCTCATCAGACAATTGTATATTTCTTTACACATCCTTTGTCGAGACATCGAGAGTCGATAATACTTCTACGTATTCTTGAACAAAAAACCACTCATAAACACATTCACCACTACAACATAAAGCACCTTCTATACTTTCCAGTCAAAATTTCGTATTTGGAGCTCTGTCAGTTAACATTAAGAAGTGAATTGGGCGATACTCTAGCAATAAAAAAGGTTTGGCTATTGCTTTATGTCATTTCAAATGACATTTTCGACCCATTCAGGTAGATGGCTAATAGAAAAAATACTTTCGTCTGTCCTGATATTTATTGCTATGTTGCTAATCTTGGACCACGACAATTTGGGCATGGAATGTACTAATACAGCGGGCTTTCGTCAATGTCCGGTTATGGTATTGGCAATTTGTTTGCTCAGTTATTTTGATCTGCATTATCCCTGGCTACATAATATGTTACCCCGGTTGCCGCGGATTTTGCGTCCTCTACACTACATGATTGGGGTATGGGAAGGATTTTAAAGAAACTTTTTCACAAAATCTCAGGTCCAGTGTGCGACCCCTCGGCAAGCAATTGAAATCACGAAAAAGCGAAAAAAGTTTAAAAAGGGCGAGAAAAACCTTATCACTCATCAGTTCGAACTCAGGCAAGAAGCATAAAACATCGCCCTTGTCAAAGAAGAAACCAAAAGTAAGAATTGTTAGATAGAAAAAGGATTAATTTTCCTAAAAATGGTATATTTGCCACATACAGAATGTCATCCTTCAGTCAACTCATCTCTAAATCTTTTCAATGCAGAAATGTTGATGTAAGTGTAAAACATGGTTGCTTTGAACAACTCTACCCACAACACCCGCTCTCTAAAAACGTACATTTTCAAATTTATTTCAGTGAAGATTATTTCATAGATTTTACTTCCACCTTTATAGATTTACACGGGATTCTAAAAAAATCTAACAATAAAAACCAAGTGCAGCCAAGGGGTTATCCTATGAAAATTACGTACTGCACAATTTGTTAAGACAAATCAGTGTCTACATAAATGGAACATTGGTGAGCACGAGCACCAATCTTTCAAATTATGCAAGTTATATACAATTTATATTGATGACTCCAATGTCATATAAGCTTTTGAGTAGTATGGCTATTGGATATAAATATATAACGGACATTGATATTAGCAATATACTTAGAGATGTGACAACTGAAAATTTACTCTTATTTGGGAGAATAAATCATGAGATATTTAATATACCTCAATGGTTAACTCCCAACCTTAAGATTGATATAAAGCTACAAATCTCTCCGTCCAATTTTATATTCCGAAAAGTAGTTTGCAATGCAGCCGATGTAACAGTCTCTCTCACCTCGGCAATATTTCATGTACGAAAAAAACAAGTTATGAGTTTTATGGCTTTGGCAATTCAAAATTAAGAACTAGTTGAAATAATACAAAACTACTCGCTCCTCATAGAATCACGAATCAACAACATATTGCTCCGGGTACACGTACCTACACCGATTCGTCATTTATCAGTGGTGAAATTCCTTCAAAACTTGCTTCGTCATTTGTAAAAAGTTCCAGTGCCTTTGGATCATGGACAAATTCTCCGCATAATTTTGAAATGTTTGGTCTTTCATCTCTTGTATGTAGAGTAATTGGAATTCCACTCGACAACTTATCCTTTTATAAATCCTATTAGGCCCTATGTTAATTTACAAAACAATCCTTAGATCGAAATTCACAGTTATTTGAAAATGGTATAACCGAGGAAGTGTTTGCAAAACTCATGGTATCCTTATATTGGATTTGCCGTTACTCAAGATATGACTATTGTCCGAATGGACACTGTAAGTTTAGAGTGTACCTTTTCCAAACCATTGGAGAAGGCTGTAGCATTAATCTCGCTAAATCATTTTGAAACCTATTGAGAAATTAGCCCAGATGGCAGGGTTCAATTAGACTTGAACCATGAACACAAATTAAATAATCAGTGTATTCAATTTGGATTCCTACATGTCCAAATACAAACTTTATTGGATACCATCAGATTATCATTGTGAATTGTAGCCCATCAACTGTAAAGACGAGACATTGGCTTTGCATCTTTCAAACCAGAAAGAATATTGAATTTTTTGATATTCTTGGCCTACCGTATAGGTTCTACGAACCTCAAATTAAGAACTTTATTTAGCAAAGTGGAAAATCTGTTATTCAAAACTGGAAGCGAGTAAAAGATTTATAACCCAAAAGCTGTGGTCTTTATGCACTATTATATTTTATTTTTCTATGTCACAGATATACTTAAAGTGAATTTCTTACCATTTATCGTTACGAACCTTGAATGTACGACTTTCTAGTTTTAAATACTCTATCCTACCTGTGTAATATAAATTTCAGTGCCCTAAGAGTGAAATGCTTTAAAAAAGTTTGTAAATTTGTTTATTAATAAAACTTGAATGTACAAAACTCTGTGTCCTTTAGATTTCTTCTTCCGCATATAGGTAATTATCGGACACAATAAGTGGTGGCAGCTCACCAGGATTCAATTTGTATTCATCTTGGCATGTAAAGTCAGGGTCACATTTTCTACAATATAATGTAACTTCATTTTTATCATATCTCTTTGAAAACTCAATGATACTACTTTGATTGATATTATAAAATTCACGCGTTTCAATTTATTTATTTGAAGCAATGTCACACACAAAATTCTCATATGAAGAATCACTTTCTGTAACAGGCAAATAAAACTCTGTAGGTTTACAATCATAGTAGCCTGTATCTTCGCAGCGATATTGTAAAAAAATAGACTCTTTTATTATTCCAGCAATTGAAGTAAAAACCAGGCTCTTCTTCCCAAAAGCAATTTAAAACTACGACGATGCCACTCCCTTAAAAATAAAATAAAATCACATTTAGGGTTTTCTGCAATCAGGCCAGGGTAAGAATTTTTCCATTGATCTCGGGTATCATAGTGACAATTGGAGCACAGAAAACCTCCAGTATGAGAGTCACAAATCTCTTCAAGACAGGAATTAAAGTCTTTAATTTGCACTGCGTATCCTTTATGCAATTTACATGGATTGCATAATCTACATTTTTCATTATAGTCATCAAAAAAGTACAATTCTCACAGGATGACCGGCTGCTTAATGTATACAAGCATAATGGACATGTTTAGAACATTTTTTGAAGTTGACTGTTTCACTTCCAAAAAGAAACTTACTGGGGGAAAATGAATGTCTTTTAGAAGGAGGAGTGACGTCGCAAAACCTGTTGGATCAGGATTTTTTCGATTTATTTGGTGTTACCTTGCAAAATGGACGTATAGGTAGGGGTTAAAAGCAAAACCGCAATATCATTTTGTTTTGTTTCAACTAATATATCAATAAATTGGGCATGCATCAGAGCCACGATGTAACAGTTTCATTTAATAATCAAAAGACGGAGAATCATTTCCCATTATATCGTTAAGCATTCTTTGAGAAAATATTTTTCTTTGAAGAGATAACTCTAGAAAACTATCATCTAGAATCAAATATTTTCCAAATTTTACTAGACTCCACATACTTTTTGTTCCTCAAGTCCAGTCATTTTTAATCCTAACACTCTCACTACCGATTATAGACTAACAATAGATCTCACTAGCAACAAACTCACTCCTTTTTATAGATTATAAAATTTTGACCGGACATTTTTGCGGGAAAAGGGGCGTGAGAGGGGGAATAGCTGCTCTGCAATCTTTTTTATTACTTGGTTCGATACGACCACCTCTGGAAAGAACAAACAAATAAATAAATAAACACGCATCCGCGATCATTCTTCTGACAAAACATACAAAATTCCAAATTTGTGTAGATAGGAGCTTGAAACATCTACAGTGGGGTTCACTAATGAGCTAAATCTAATGGTGTGACATTCATTAGGATTCTTTGGCTTTTAGGGGGCGTTTCTCCCTTTTTCAAAAATCAGGCAAATTTTCTCATGATCGCAGCCTTTGATGGGTAAAAATAAGCTTAGTGAATCTTATATATTTGGAGTCAGTATAATAAGCCCATTTTTTTTACATATCCATTGATACCAAAATTCTGTTTTTTAGAGTTTCGGTTAGTATTGAGCCACGTAGCACCTTACTTACAGTTCATTACCATGAACTTTTTGAAAGGGCATCAGTAATTGTATTATTCCATATCATTTTCAGTTGCTGATTATTCAATTTGTATGGGGAGTATGGCTAACTAGGATGCCTATAAAGTTGCGTCAAACTGAAAGAAATGTAATTTCGATGTATGGCTTACCTGAGCATAAGACGTGAAGAAAATTTGACCAGAATCTAAGTCTTCAAGGGCTATGTATTGCCTGTGAGGCTGCTCAGAAATTATCTTTCTTAAAGCCTGGAAGTGAAAAATACATTTGAGCCACTGAATGTTTTGATGATAGAAAAACTTGATTCAAATGTTAATGATCCCTTTACTATATTAAATGAAATATCTCGACCTTTTATGTCTCTGGGTGTACATAAAACCCCTAGGAAACTGGGTTAAAGTTTTATGATAGTCATTTCTGTCAAAATTGTTGAAAAGTTTGAAAAAGTGTCTTCAATGGGGCATAACAAAAGCAGTCTCTGGACCAAGAGCCCAAAACTATTCATAAGGTCTGTTTTTCACATAAATATTTTAATAGGAAAACAGCAAGAAAGTTGCAGACTGTCAAAACCTGAATCATGCAAGGAATTTAGATCCATATGAACGGAGTCACAAATTGAGCCCGTGACCCGATACGAAAATGGGTGAAATCGTAACTAGATGTAAAAACGACCTAAAACCTGGTTCGGTGTAGAAATGAGCTAAACCTGACTCAGTGCAAAAGCGAGCTAAGTACTGATTCAATAAAATGACCCAAGTTCTGACTTGGTGCTTAAAGAAAACAGAAAGCCAAGTTACGGAATTTTGATGACGCATTGCAAAACAAAAAAAGCCGTGTATCACTGCAAACGCCAGCTAAGTATTATCTGCAGGCTGGCCCGGTGAGTCGATGAAAAAAGAGGTTTTGATTTGGTAATTAAACTACTTTTGGCTTGATTTGGTGCACAACAGACTTAGTGTATAGTAAGTGTAAAAACGGGCTGATTTCTGACTCAGTATGAAAACAGGGCGAAAGTTTTATTTGGTGCAAAAACAAATTAAGCCTTCAATTAGTATAAGAATTGGCCCAGTTTAAAAACGATCAAATACCCAACTAAATAACAAGCTACCAAATACTTCTTTTTAGAAAGATAGGTGGGTAACATCTAGTTTAAATTGGAGCTGCGCATAAGCTTTAAATTTGTATGATTGGTGGCAGAAAATGGGCTTGTTGTACTAAGAACCCACCCAACACCTTCACCTCAGTGTTCCTAGCAAAAAGGAAGGCGTGTTGAATCACATCTGCCACACAATCTCTCAAGTATTTTTAATCATTAGAGGACCCGAGGTCCATCCAACAACTGCCACTAGTATTCAGCAGAAAGACATGAAATCTCGTCTTAACTGAAATAACATAAGAATTTTGTTCAAAAATTGTATACAAGAGATTTCAATTCTTTGACCTAGACAAGTGATAAAAAATCATGAGAGAAATGTTTAACTGTCGTGTTTTATTTAGTACAGTCATCTGATCATTTAAGACCATTCCAAAAACGGCCCCTGAACAATAGCGAGATCTACAACATATTTATAGATTTAACAGATATACAAATACGAATCTATGGAGCACGGATGAAGCGATCAAAAGCCCGGTCGACAATTATATGGAACACTCTAGTTTTACAACGGTATAATATTTCAACGGTTAAGTTAAAATGCATTTATTAAGCGTTTGCTTTAATTTGCATGATTCGGGACCCATAGCTAGTATGCTACAGGGAATTGTGTCGATAAGTTACTATTGTAGTCCCACTACTTTTGATTATTGACTACAAAACCCTTCAATAGTAACTCAGGCGGAAATCAAACTTCATTTTGAAATATATACTTCCCATATTTTATTTGGGATAATCATCTCATCGTTTAAAACTGCTGATTGAATGATTGATGGACCATCGCGACAAAAACGATATGCAACGAATGTAAGAATTTGAAGCCAATGGGCAGGGGACACGGCCCAGGTATTAGAATTGTGGAAAACTTCTTTACAATATCTACAACAAATTATAGCATACCCAAAGTCGTACTACGGTCTCTAGACTATTCTAGACATTTCTTGGCCACAAGGGTTCTTACATCAATCCCCTGACAGCTGGAATCAAACCTCTGTAAAATTATAGCCAAGCAGGGATCAATCAAGCGTTCTACCACAGGAAAATCTATTTAAAAAGCTATCTTTTAATAGGGGTCAGTTGGACCCGTTTGACATCCTTGTCTAAGACTATAGGTAAGTAAATGCATAAAACTGGGCACTCGATTAGTAGAAGCTCCAATTACATAGACAAAAATTATTCCGAATAAAGAATCCCTCAATTCTCTGATTCAGACCCGGCCGAATTGTAATTACTGACCTCTTTAAAGACACGAATGAAAAGAAATGTTACACGGATGCATATATTTGTGTGGTTTCACCCTTTGTGAAAGACCTAATTAATCTTTTTACTTAGGGCAGTCAGACTGCAATCTTAGTAATTTAATGGAATAACAATGAATCCTTTAGGAGCATTCCCAAAATAAGCCCTGAAAAATCATGAATCGACCGAAGTATTCCGTACTAGACACAACAGCACTACCTGGAGCAGACTTTGATTCTGACCGCACTCTCCTGATGTCAAGATTCAAGCTAAGAAAAAAAAAATCAGCAATTCCAAGATTCTAGACGGCACTCCTGTGGGATTTTGGGATGCCATTGACGCCGCGAGGTGGAAAACTGGCCATGTATCCTGTTAGCCGTGCAAGGCTGCCATTGTTCTTATTCACAAAAAGGAGTCAAAGAAAGAGTGCAGAAAATACCGTCCAATCAGCCACGCAAGCCATCAGTGACGTCTCCTGACAAAAGTTCTGATTCGACGAATACAAGCAACAACTGCTATTTTCATTGAAGAACATCAGGCCGGCCTCCACGTTGGAAGATCCACAATCAGTCAGATATTCGTCGTTCAAAAACTTATGGAACAATACAACGATTTCAACCTAGAATTTTACCAAATATTTATTGATTTTCGTCAGGCATTTGACCTGATATGGCGCAAAAAACTCTGGTGCGAAGGACTCTGGATTATTATTCCCTTATGAGATAGTCCAGATAATCAAGATCCTGTACAACCAGTGTCAAAGTCAATCAATAACCAATGATGAGTTGTCAGACGAGTTTATCACTTAGCCAGAAGTATTTCAGGGTTGCATCTTATCACTTCACCCCTTCAGCCAGTTTCTAAATACCGCTCTGTCACTGATACATTCAGAATATGGCGCTAATATAGGAGGGCTGCTGATAGACAATCATGCCTACGCTGATGATATTAATGCTAACAAGCTCTGTGATTCCACTGAGCCTTTCGGAATGGAGATCAGTGTCAGCAAGTCCAAATTCATGGTAACTACGAGACATGAACTAGACAACCCACCTGTTATCATAATAGGTGGAAGATAGGTTGAAAAGGTTAACCACTTCTTGTACCTGGGTAGCCTACTCTCCTCTGATAACTGCCATAGCTCTGATGTAAAGCGTCAACTTACACTTGCTACCTATAACTTCCGAAGATTAGCAAATTTCTGGAAAAATAACCATCTATCAAACAAACTCAAAATGCCCCTATTCAACAGTTTAGTACTTCCCATTGCCATGTATGGATACCGAAATATGGACACTGAATACCGAAGACGCGCTAAAACTTATAGTTTAGAGATAAAATGTTTCCTTAGCATCTCTAGAATTAAATACCGTATAACAAATATGGAAGAACTCCAGTCGACTAAAACAGTTCTCAGTAACATCAAGAAATAGCAACTGCGCTGGTTTGGTCATGTCAGAAAAATGGATCCGAGCCACCTTCCAAAAATCGTAGTTAAAAGGTATCTGCATGCCTTTCGTCCACAAGGCAGACCACAAAAGTGATGGATAGGTAACTTTGATTTTGACAACGTCAAGTCGGCCCATTTATCACTTACCACGTCTGATAGAATAATGTACCGAGCCCTCACGCATGAGCTAGCAGGAGGAGTGGCCCCAAAATGTCCTACGAGTTTGATCGGGACCTAAGTAAGTAGGTAGTCATGAATCGAAAGAAGTTAAAAATATATGTGTTTGCGTCTGTAAGTTGAAGCTGTTAAGAGGCACATAGGCCCAAAAAAACTACTTAGGGCTCTTCAATCATACAAATTGCAGATCTTCGAATAACTCTGATTTTTGTACAACATAATATGTCAACAATTTGTGGAAAATATGTAGCCTACTCAAAGAGGTTTTACATTCCATTCTTGCTGAAGATTCCCCGCGAAAAATTTCTCGCGGACGATTTCACTGGAAACATTCTTCTTAACACACTTTCATTTGAAAACAAGTTCAGTTTCTTTTTTTGTTTTAAATCATTCTGGAAACCCCCCACCGATGGAAATTTGCTCCCGCAAAAAGTTCTTACATGGCGAATTTCTCCTATGGAAATATCCCCGCTGAAAATTTCTCCCAAGGAACACCGTTTTGCCGTGGAAAAATCCTCTAAATAATACCAACCCGGTGAAAATTTTCCCCATACGATTCCCTTTAACATCTCCAAATGTAAAACTGAGTCGGCAAAGAGAAAATAACACAAGTAAAAAGAATTTCGCACAGGAATTCTAGCAAGTTCCCCCAGTGCAAATTTTCCCTGGAAAGTACCAGTATGCTTCCCAATAACAAACTCTATACGTGAACAATGGGCAATTTCATAACTTACAGACCTTTCTCAACGAACTGGGGGGATGGGTAAATTTCTCACTATATGTCTATTTATTGGATCTTTCAACTATGTTTGACAAAATGACTATCTAAAAAAACTTATTGGACGACTTTGAGAAAAAAAGGGCGTCAGAGGGAGGCTAGTTGCCCTCCAATTTTTTGGGTCACTTAAAAAAGGGCAGTAGAACTTTTAATTTCTGTTCAGATGAGCCCTCATCCGATCCTCTAAGACCATTGATTCGGTACGATCACCCCTAGGAAGAACAAAGAAAATAAAACGCATCTTTCATCTTTCTTCTGGCAACAATTACAAAACTCCACATTTTTGCAGATGGGAGCTCGAAACCGCTTCTGTAGAGTTCTCTGATACGCTGAACCTGACGGTGTGATTTTCTATAAGATTCCTTGACTTTTCAAATATGTATCCCTCTTTTTTTTGAAAATCAGGAAAATGTTTCTCAGGCTCGTGGCTGGAAAGAATCGGGAAAATTTTACTCAGGCTCGTTTTGATGGGTAACACTGTACTTAATGAATCTTATATACTTGGAATCACCTTAATAGATTAGTGCTTTTGATATGTGTATTCATCTCAAAGTACCATTTTTTAGAGTTTTGGGTACTTTTGAGCTGATTCCGTCCTTACTTACAGTTCGTTGCCACGAACTGTTCGATACCTATGATACTATTTTTTATACTTAACTAGTTACCCCGTGTTTTGAGTTTCTTTACTGAAAATGTTTTAATATTTGTGTGCCATATATTAAAAAAAAAACTTCCGTTCCGACTATAACCACGAGGATTTTATGCTACCTGATTGCTACATCGACTTCATATTTTGACCTCTCATTATTATAGTTTTGGCTACCCAATCGAAATACATATTTGACTATTTATTTTAAATATTTTCCCAAGAAATACATATTTGATTATTTACTTTAAATGTTTTCCCCTGCTTCTTTGGTAATTTCCTTTAATTATTTCTTAACCATTTCTGGCTATAATCAATAAGGTGGGATTACATTTTTGCATTCTGACCATTATCCCTAGCTAATTCCTGAGGGGAAAGTTCGGCAAAAAAAAAAATTGTGGATAAGGATTTTTGAAACATTTTAGTCATTGCACCTTAGTGTTGAAACCGGTTCAAAAGATCTATTTAGATCATTAGAGTTTACAGGAAATAATAGGGGGCCCATCAGATGTTCCTATGGCAGAACCACAGTTTATAGAATTAGCAGTATGATCATACCCTATCTCACCCATTATAAAAACCCGGACCAAGGTGCGAGTGCTCCAGAGAACGTTTTTGCAGATAGAAACATAAGCGGCATTAGATCTTTTCATGGGTAGACAAGTCAGATTTCTCTTGGACACGAAACAAGTGGAAACCCGCTATTACGAATAATGCACTTTGTAATTGACGGAAACAGACTAACCCGCTAATGCAGAAAGAAGTGGGAGGAGCTTTTTGTTCGTACCGAGAATGAAGACCAGAAATGATCTGCGATAAACTTACTGGATAATTCTATAAACTGTGGGCACAACACTGTACTACCATCTCTTCTGACAGAATAATGTTTATCTGCATTCTTTGCGTTTTTCCTTTAAGCTAATAATTTATTTTGGTCGGCACAGTCAAAAACCTTCATAATATCCAGTAAATTGACTTCTTAGAGTAACTAAAATACTTTCATCAATTTGATGGATATCAAACATACATGAATCGATTTATAAAAGTTTAAACATTAAATTCTCTGCTTTTCAAATTCCTTCATGAGAAAAATCCCATTAAAGCCTTTCAAGTTATAAACTTTGTAGGAAGTAAGATAAAGCCTCCATGTGTTTTCACTCAGTTAAGTTGTATGGAAATTTTATGGAAGAGTTTTTTGAGGCCAATAGAAACTCATTCTAGCGATAGGAATGTTCTTAGAAAGGAAAAGATAGAATAGATAAAGAACATTCTTCTGAAAACTTCCTACCAAATATTTTTTTTTAAACCAAAATGGCGAATAACTATAAATACGAAAACAAAAAAATTTCCAAAAACTTTAAATGTACATCAATGGGACGGGGTATGGCCAACAATATCAAAAGAAATTGTAGATCTTTGCACCATTGTCCAAGGCCAGGTTTCAGCACCAAAGAAAGGGTATATCAACAAAAAAAATACTGACCCAACGACCTAGAAGACACAGAGTGAAAGAAACCAAAAAACCTAGAAAACCAAGAATATATACAATGGATTGTTCACCACCCATCTTACCGTCAAATATCCAAGGTTTTGTACGTAATATGATTCGGCGTAGTCCTTGTGTATTTGTTGAAATTATTCCCCCTTTGTTGATTTTTATTCCTACAGAGTGTTCGAGTTTGGCTTTCCGATGGGAAATATTTGCAGCTACTACTTGTCGCTTCAAACTGTGACTACTTGTCACTTGTGACTGCAACTAGTTATGGCTGTTATTGCTTCCAACCACGACTACTTGCGTCTGTGCTGGAGACTACTTGCTACTGCTACTTTTTGCGACTGTGCCTGCTACAAATTGAGACTGTGACTACTACTACTACGATTAAGACTGTGACTGCTACTTCTAATGCTCCTATTCTACTACCACCACTACTATGGAAAAAAGTCGAGAGAGTTTAAGTGCATCCAAGTTGTCAAAAAGGATTATCTGGAGTTAGACTCGAAATTGATTATAAATTACAAATCTAGTTAAAAGTACCTTTAAAACAGGGCTTTGGAGTTGGAGTTTTAGTAATTTTTGCTGAATGGTCTTGGAGTGGGAGTCGGCATATTGAAAATGCCTGGAGTTAGAGTCGAAATCGGTTATAAATTACAAATCTATTTAAAAGAATCTTTACAACAGGGTACTGGGGTTGGAGGTTTAGTAGTTTTTGCTGAATGGAGTCGGAGTTGAAGTCGGCATATTGAAAATGTCTGGAGGTAGACTTGAAATCGGTTATAAATTACAAATCTAGTTAAAAGAACCTTTAAAACAGGGCTCTGGAGTTGGAGTTTTAGTAATTTCTTGTTAAATGGAGTCGGGGTTGGAGTCAGCATATTGAAAATGCCTGGAGCTAGACTTGAAATCGGTTATAAATTAAAAATCTAATTAATAGAACCTTTAAAACAGGGCTCTGAAATTGGAGTTTAGTAATATTTTGCTGTCTGGAGTCGGAGTTGAAGTCAGCATATTGAAAGTGTCTGGAGCTAGAGTCGAAATTGGTTATAAATTACAAATCTAGTTGAAAGAATCTTTAAAACAGGGCCCTGAAGTTGGAGTTTTAGTAATTATTTGCTTAATGGAGTCGAAGTTGGAGTCGGCATATTGAAAATGTCTGAAGTTAGAAGCAGGTAATTCTACCAGTTCCCCCAAGCATCCATTTCAACCTATGACAAATTCTTCTTACAAAATACAAAATACTTTTACAAAAAAAAACACTGTTACTTCAATTCCAGATTCGTCACTTCTACCCCCAATTCCAAATTCCGATTCCACTTGCTGAGTGCTGATTTTCGTTCGTGAAACTTGTTACGTGTTATCTTTTCTCTTTGTGAATGTTTTACATTTTTATTTCTCCACGTGAAACTGATTTTCTTCATTGAACTTGATGTGTGCTGATTTTTGTTCATGAAACTTCTTGCATGCAGATTTTTTCTCTTCGTGAAACTTGTTTATTGATTTGTTCACCTCACTGAAACTGATTTTATTCATGCAACTTATTACTTGCTGATTTTTGTTTGTGAAACTTGTTGAGTGCTGATTTTTTTCCCCTAAAGCTGGTTACATGTCAGTTTTTATCTTCATGAAACTTGCACATTGACTTTCTCCTCGTGAAACTTATTTTCTTCATGGAAGCTGATGTGTACTATTTTTTTTTCGTGGAAATTTGTTCATGAAACTCGTTACATCTTTATTTTTTTCGTGAAAATGTACGAAGAGAATTTTTTTCCATCGTGGAACTTGTTGTATGTCAATTTCTATTCATAAAACTTGTTACATATTCTTTTTTTTTCATGAAACACGTACACTCGTTTTTCTAGTCGTGAAACTGATTTTGTTTATGAAACTTGTTGCATGAGGATTTTAGTTCGTAGAACTTGCTGAGGACTGATTTTTATACGTGAAACTTGTTTTTTTCTCTCTTCGCAAAACTTGTAAATTTATATTTCTTATCGTGAATATGGTTTTGTTTGTGGAACTTACTGAGTGCTGATTTTAGTTCGTGGAACTTGTTACACATTGTTTTTCTCTTCGTGAAACTTGTACATTGACTTCTCGTAAAACATTTTACACGTTGATAATGTACATTGATTTTTTCTCTCGTTGTGAAACTCGTCTTGCTCGTGAAACTCATTGCGTGCTGATTTTTGTTCGTGAAACTTGTTGCATGTTGATATTTCTCCTCATGAAACTCGCATATTGATTCACGATTTTTCTCCTCACGATACTGATTTTGTTCAAGGAAGAATTTGCATGCTGATTTATGCTCTTGGAACTTGTAGAGTCCTCATTTTTAATCGTGAAACTCATTACATGTTTATTTTTCTCTTCTTGAAAATGTACATTGATTGTTTTTCTCATTGCAAAACTCGTCACGTTCGTAGGACTCGTTCTGGGCTGATTTTTGTTCGTGAAACTTGTTGCATGCTGATTTGTCTCATGGTGAAACTCGTATGTTCTCGGATTTTTTCTCCTCTCGAAACTGATTTTTTTCTGGAACTGGTTGCGTGATGATTTATGATTGTGAAACTTGTTGAGTGCTGATTTTGCTCGTGAAACTTGTTGCATGTTGTTTTTTCTCTTCACGAAACTTTTTATTGATTTTTCTTATCATGAAACTGATTCTTTTCAAGAATTCATTGCATACTTATTACTGTTCGCGAAACCGGCTGCATGCTGATTTTTTCTTCATGAAACTAATTGCATGTTGTTTTTTCTCTTTGTGAAACTTGCACATTGATTTTCACCTTGTGAAAATAATTTTGTTCAAGGAACACTTGCGTGCCAATTTTTGTGCGTGGAACTTGTTGCATGTTGATTTTCTGTTCATGAACCTTGTTACATGTTGATTTTTCTTCTCGTGAAACTTGTTACATGTTGATTTTTCAATATAAATGAAAACTTGTACAATGATTTTTTTTTCTTACGAAACTTATTTTGCTCATTGTGCATATTGCGTGATGATTTATGTTCATGGAAATTTCGAATTCCAATTTCTGCTCGTGAAACTTGTTATATCTTAATTTTTTTTCATGAAATTTGTGCGTTGATTTTTTTCCCTCACGAAACTGATGTCGTTCATGGAATAAATTGCGTGATGATTTATGCTCGTGGAACTTTTTGAGTGCAATTTCTTGTTCGTGAAACTTGTTACATGTTGAATTTCCTCTTCGCGAAAGTTATGCATTGATTTTTATCTTCGTGAAACTGATTTTCTTCATAGAGCTTGATACGTAATGATTTTATATTCTCATGGAACGTATTGCATGCAGATTTTGTTCATGAAACTTGTTACATGTTGATTCTTCTCTTCGTGAAAGTGCACATTGATTTTTTCTCATTGTGAAACTCGTCTTGATCATGGAACTTGTTGCGTGATGATTTGTGTTCGTATAATTTATTGAGTGCAGATTTTCTTGGGTGAAACTTGTTACCTATTGATTTTTCTCTTTGTGAAACTTGTACATCGATTTGTCTAAACGTGAAACTGATTTTCTTCATAGAACTTGATACGTGCTGATTAATTTGTCTTCTTCGTGGAACTTGTTGCATGCTGATTTTGTTCGTGAAACTAGTTACATAGTGTTTTTTTTGTTATAGCAAACTTGTACACTTTTCTCCTCACGAAACTGATTTTGCTCATGGAACTCATATCGTGCTTATTATTGTTCGTGAAAGTTGTTGCATGTCGATTTTTTCTCATCGTGAAAATTATACATTGATTTTTTTTCTCCTCACGAAACTGATTTTGTTCATGGAATATGTTGCGTGATGATTTATGCTCGTGGAACTTGCTGAGTGCCAATTCGTGTTCGTGAAACTTATTGCATGTTGATTTTTCTCTTCGCGAAAGTTGTACATTGATTTTTCTCCTCGTGAAACTGATTTTCTTCATGGAACTTGATATATAATGATTTTATATTCTCATGGAACGTATTACAGGCAGATTTTGTTCATGAAACTTGTTAAATCTTGATTCTTCTCTCCGTGAAAGTGCACATCGATTTTTTTCTGATTGTAAAAATTGCTCTATAGCATGGAGCTTGTTGCATGATGATTTGTGTACGTAAAATTTATTGAGTGCTGATCGTTTTTGGGTGAAACTTTTTACATGTTGATTTTTCTCTTCGTGAAACTTGTACATTGATTCTTCTCCTCATGAAACTGATTTTCTTCATGGAACTTGATGCGTGCTGATTTATTTGTTTTCTCTCATTGTGAAACTCGTCTTACTCGCGAAACGTTTTGCGTGCCGATTTTTGTTCGTGAAACTTGTTGCATGTTGATATTTCTCCTCATGAAACTCGTATATTGATTTTTTCCCCCACGATACCGATTTTGTTCAAGGAACATGTTGCATGCTTTTTTATGCTCATGGAACTTGTAGAGTGCTCATTTTTGTTCATGAAACTTTTTACATGTTTATTTTTCTCTTCAAGAAAGTTGCACATTGATTTTTCTCTTCGTGAAACTAATTTTCTTCGTGGAACTTGATGTTTGTTGATTTGTTTTTGTGGAACTTGTTGCATGCTAATTTTGTTCGTTAAACTTGTTACATGTTGTTTTTTCTCTTCCTGAAAATGTACATTGATTTTTTTGTCATTGTGAAAATCGTATCGTTTGTGGAACTCGTTGCATGCTGATTTTTGTTCGTGAGTCTCTGGCGTGTTGATTTTTCTATTCGTGAAACTTTTACACTGATTTTTTTTCTACTCACAAAACTAATTTTGTGCATTGAACTTGTTGCGTGATGATTCATGTTCATGGAACTGGTTGAGTGCTGAATTTTATTCATGAAACTTGTTGAATGGTGTTTTTTCTTCTGTTAGCAAACTTGTATATCGATTTTTTCTCCTCGTAAAACATATTTTGATCATGGAACTCATTGAATGCTTATTATTGTTCGTGAAACATGTTGCAGGCTGGCTTTTTTTCCATTGTGGAACTTGTTGCATGTCAATTTCTATTCATGAAACTTATTACGTGTTCTTTTTTTTATGAAACATGTACACTCGTTTTTCTCCTCGTGAAACTGATTTTCTTCATAGAATATGTTGCACGGTGATTTTCTTCATGGAACATCTTGCGTACTGATTTTGTTCGTGAAACTTGTTGCATGTTGATTTTTCTCTTCGTGAAACTCGTTCATTAATTTTTTTTCCTCATTGAAATTGGTTCTGTTCGTGGAACTTGTTGCGTAATGATTTTTTGTTCTTGAAACTTGTTACATGCTGACTCTTGTTTGTGAGACTTGTTACATATTAATTTTTTATTCTCTTCATGAAACTAGTACATTGATTTTTTCTCCTCGTGAAACTGATTTTCTTTATGGAACTTGTTTCGTGATGATTAATACCCATGAAACTCAATTTAACATGATATACTAGTAGGTTTGGTTAACCGAACCTAAGCAGGCTATGTTATATTAAGTTATGTTAGGTTGAAGCGTCATCTCAACGGAAAAAAATAAGTTTCAGTGAGGTGAAAAAATCAATGAACAAGTTTCACCAAGAGATAACTTCCACATGCAACAAGTATTGCGTATTTTGTAAGAAGAATTTGTGATCGGTTAAAATGGATACTTGGGGGAATTGGTAGAATTGTCTGCTTCTAACTCCAGACATTTTCAAAATGACTACTCCAACTTCGACTCTATTCTGCAAAAAATTACTAAAACTCCAACTTCACAGCCCTGTTTTAAAAGTTCTTCAACTAGACTTGTAATTTATAACCAATTTCGACTCTAATACCCGACATTTTCAATGAGCCGACTTCAATTCCGACTCTATTCAGCAGAAATTACTAAAAACAAACTCCAGAGCCCTGTTTTAAAGGTTCTTTTAATTATATTTGTAATTTATAACCGATTTCAAGTCTAACTTGAGACGTTTTCAATATGCTGGCTCCAGCTCTGACTCTGTTCAGCAAAAAAATTACCAAAACTCCAACTTCTAAGTCCTGTTTTAAAGGTTCTTTTAACTAAA
The DNA here is from genome assembly GCA_029168905.1 of Artemia sp. Kazakhstan ARC1039. Classification (NCBI taxonomy): domain Eukaryota; kingdom Metazoa; phylum Arthropoda; class Branchiopoda; order Anostraca; family Artemiidae; genus Artemia; species Artemia sp. Kazakhstan ARC1039. Next base: position 7,419 of record JAQQPU010007459.1, on the reverse strand, counting down.
TTTGTAATTTATAACCGATTTCGACTCTAACTTTAGGCATTTTCAATATGCGGAGTCCAACTCCGACTCCATTCAGCAAAAAAAAATACTAAAACTCCGACTCCAGAGCTCTGTTTTAAAGCTTATTTTACCTAGTTTTGTAATTTATAACAGATCTCAAGTATAACTCCAGACATTTTCAATATACCCACTCCAACTCCTACTCCATCCAGCGAAAATTTACTAAACTCCAATTTTAGAACCCTGTTTTAAAGGTTCTTTTAAATAGATTATTAATTTATACCAGATTTCCAGTCTAACTCCAGATATTTTCAATATGCCGACTCCAACTCCGACGCCAATCAGCAAAAACTACTAAAAGTTCAACCCTAGAATCCTGTTTTAAAGGTTCTTTTAACTAAATTTGTAATTCAAAACTGATTTTGACCATAATTCCAGGCATTTTCAATATGCCGACTCCATTCAGCAACAACTATTAAACTCCAACTCCAGAGTCCTTTTTTGAAGGTTCTTTTAACTAGATTTGTAACTTATAATCGATTTTGTGTCTAACTCCAGGCATTTTCAATATGCCGACTCCAACTCCGGCTCCATTAAGCAAAATTTACTAAATCTCCAACTTCAGAGCCCTCTTGTAAAGGTTCTTTTAACTAGATCTGTAATTTATAACTGATTTCGACTCTAGCTCCAGACACTTTCAATATGCCGACTCCAGCTCCGACTCAATTCAGCAAAAAAGTACTAAAATTCTAACTTCAGAGCCCTGTTTTAAAGATTTTTTTTAACTAGATTTGTAATTTATGAGTGATTTTGACTCTAACTCCAGACATTTTTAGTATGCCGACTCCAACCCCCACTCCATTCATCAAAAAATTACTAATACTCTCTCTTTCAGCTATTTAAGGCTATTAAGCTATTTCAGCTATTAAGTTTTGCAATAATGGACTATTTTCCTAATCAACCCCGTCCCCCCTAGAATTGCCTGTTAGGACCCATAGCTTTCTTTGAATTTACACATGTTTTTTTGTCTATATTTTATCCGTTATCAGGTTTGTTCACGTTTTGTTTTTCCCATTTGCATAATCTTATCTCAAAAATGCTGTATTTTCAGAATTTCTCTAATTACGTATTTGCCTTGCAACCTGTAGCGTAGAACTTATTTTCAAAATTTCTCTAATTACACATTTGCTTTGAAAAATAATTTCTCGAAATAGATTCCCTCCCTCTACCTCATTTATCACACGTGTCGAAAACAGGGCATTCGCTTGAAACACGTCATTTTTTGAGAATCTTGCCAGCTGTGCTACTGAAACCGGGACCGTTTAAAATCCTATGGGAATCTGCTTAGGCAGAACAGAATATTGGAAATAGCTTGCTGGTCCTGGGGTCTGGGGGCGTTGCTCTTTTGGATGGAAAGTGATTTTTCGAGTTCTAATGAAGGCAAAAACCATTAGAATATAATGATTCTTTGAGAAAAAATGCACAGAAAGAAAAAAAGTATTATGTCACAACCTGCGTATGTGTCCTCCTCAATTAAAAGCGGGGGATTCCCTCATGGACTCTGAAGATACAATTTGCGTGAAAACGCGTCATCCATAAACATTTTCCCTTACATAAGAATTAAAGAAAAAACCTTGAGAGAAAAAAAGAAACACCATGGAAGAACATGTTTGCTGACATTACGTAAGATGTGTTCTTTCATTAAGTTATTCCCAATAAATCCACTAAGTCACGCATTACCCTCAACTTCAATTACTACACACGCCCTGTGATGTAACAAGTTACGCACTATTGCGTAATCCTCTATTACACAGGTAAACATTCGCTAACAGCCACATCTCTTACTCTCCTCTTTTCTAATACTGAAACAAGATTGCGTCATCCATATTAGATTGACGTAACACCTGGTCACTGAAACAGGGCATGCGCTTGAAACAGAGCATGTCACAGGAATCCTGGGAGGGCATGCGGTGGAAATCCTGGGAGGGCATGAGATGGCGGTAATTATGCCTCCGCTACTCAACCTTGATTTCAAATGAAACAAAACCTACGCAATAATCCAAAAAGTTGTACAAAATCAAAGACTACACTAATATCACCTTATACTACTTAAGAATTTATATCGGAAACCAATACTTTAATGCTTAAGCCGAAACCTGGAAGCTGGAGAAGTATTCATTATTTTAACCAGTAATAACACTTCAGCAATCAAAATCGAACATAGATTTTTTTTTTTTTTAATTGTCCGATAAAGGAGATTTTCAAACTAAAGTAAAGAGCTATATTAAACCTTAAGATAAGCAAAAGTAAAGTGCTATAATAACCCAAGCTTAAAATGACCAGAAATTACTTTCAAATAATGATTAAAACACAAAATGAACAGAAATTAAAATAAATAATCACATCAAATATAAAGATAAAAGGTACTGACAAATATGAGCAATTAAAATCCTAAATCAGTAAAGACTGAATTTCTACTCAAGTTAAACATGAACAGAAATTACCCCAAACAGGAGTTTGGCGACTGCCTCCTCCCCCCTAAGCATAAACCCTCTAAACTCTATTACCGGATGTGATTTGCGCTTTGCTGAAAGGATGATTTATTTCAAACATTTATTTTTTTAAATTGTATCATTGAGAAGTAAAAATCACTGCTAAACAAAATCTTGAATCTTGAATTGGGGAGATTTAAAGTAACTAATATGATTTAATATTAAATACTTAGTTTATTTTCATAAGTTCTGTCCAGTCATCTTGGTTAGCAGAGGGATTTTATTTTTACTTCTCGTCAATGTTTGAAAAATTAAAGCATGCAAAAAGACAAAGGTTTCAATAAAATACATATGACACAATAGACTTGAGAAGGTTTCCGGTTAGTTAAAATGAAGCTTAAGCTGGGGTATTCCATAGCTGTTGAAAATTGGAGTCGTTGCAGAAGAGGAGATTTATCTACACTGTACTACAGCTGTTGTAACCTTTTCATGCTTTCTTTATACTTCATGTTTGTACTGTCTTTAATAATTGTGATATTCCACGGATGGAAGACCGTCTATACCGGTATCTTAAGTCTTTGCTTTGCCTCTCCAGATCTTTGAAATAATAAAATGTAATTACTTTATATTTAGCAACATATATCATTCAAACATTTTAATCATTAAGTTCTAAACTATTAAACGATGCATCTTTAAATCTTGGTCCCTTCCCTCGTCTTTTCCATCCTTTCTTGTAATTAGTTAATTTTTTCGCGTTTTTTGTCTTTTGATGTTTTTGATGATTTTGTCTCTCTGATGAATGTTGTGTTTTTTGATGATTTTTGTGTCTTCTGATGATTTTTTTTCTGTTTATTTAATCTAACTTTGTACAAATTGGGTATAAAAATAAATTATTATTATTAGTAGCAATAGTAGTATTTGCGGCAAAGGGGGCAGGGGGTACTGTCCCTCCTATGAAATTCCTTTTAGAGGGTATTTTCATTGAAATGCGCCTTTTTGGTATTTTTATTGAAGAAATAAAAAAATAGCAACAAAGCACTCCCCCCTAGAGTTTGAAAATATATTTTGCACCCCTCCCCCCTGTTATAACTTTGCAAACTGACGATGCAACCATAGACGAAGGTTAATAAAGTTGCCTCAATCTTATTTAATATATCAGGTTTTTTGTGGTGTAAAGATACATCTACACAGGCTTCGTTGAAAACCTGCTAGGAAACTGCTAAAATAGCAATCACTCATTCTCAGGAATAGTATCAGATACTCCATTTGTTTTTGGGCAAAATAATATGATGGTATGAATATCCATTTTACGGATAACAGGGTAAGAACGATTATGCCTCATACCTCTCTAATTTGCATGTTCAATATTTTGACATTACTCATGCGAAAACTCATGCAATATAAATCGACCAGTTTTTTTTTTTTTTTTTTTTTTTTTTTTTTTTTTTTTTTTTTTTTTTAATGAAAAGCAGCATCTAAGAAGATAATTAGCAATTTTGTGTGTATGTTGACGGTACCGTAACTAAAGATAGACTTTATTAAGTCCAACTAGAGGGTCGTCAAAACATTAACCTTAATAAATGCATGTTTTGCAGAATCAAATTAGAAACAAGTTCTTTTTTTCCAATGAAAGTAAAAAAAGATTTTAAAATTTAAAACGGACAAATCTTGACCACTCAACCCGGAGCCCTTCATATTTAAGTAAAGTAGTGAAGTATAGTTAAAGCGTAGCGTAACAAATGCAAAAGCTAAGCGATTAAAAAAATTTCTTATTGAGAAGGTTTCAAATGTAGGAATTTATTACTTTGTCAAAACTTTAATGTTCAAAAGGGTTGGATCCTTCAGAAAAAAAAAATTCCAGGAGGACCCCCCACTCACCTCTTTAGAGGTAAGAAAGTAACTGTAATTTTTCATTTTACATTTAATATACTTGTGCAATAATAATGGAGCCACACCCTTCCAGGTCCGTTGGACACATTTACTCCAAATACATTTGTGCAAAATAAGGAGTTAAATTATCATTACCATCTATTTTGAAGCAAAGGACCTCTCCCTCACAGTTGGAAATTTGGGATCAAAGAGAGACATTTCTTGGGCTAAAGATACCCCATCTCTTTCCAAATACCTTTAAAAATATCCGCTGACATCCTCCTAGTCGCTGGTATGCAGCAATTCAGTATAGTGGAACCGTTAGTATTAACGTGCATACGCTCTAAAATAACTCTTCATTTTGTATAGACAAGACAGTATAAATAGTTTGGTACAAAGACACAGCGGTGTCGCAGTGGGGCATCCAAAACTGGATACTTCCAAAACTGGAAGTATCCAGTTATCCAGCATCCAAAACCGGATACTTCCGATATTTCTAAACCTATTGCTATTGCATAATGTTCAGTTGGTAGCATTTTGGCACTTAGGAAAATAATCTCTGGCTCTTAAATTTTGAAGAGTAACTTTGAACTTTAAACATAATATACACACGAAATCATCATATAAAGCCGTTTCTTTTGAAGTGTATTTGATATAAAAATTATTTTTCATAGAGTTTCGGTTACTATTAGCACGAGTCACTTTTTGTTTCAACTCTTATTTTATTTTGTATTAAATCCGATTTTGGTCATACAAAACATATTTCTACACAATTCAAAAGATGTAGTAACAACTTTGAGATGCAGGTCCTTATCAAACAACCCTTCCTTTTCTATCGCTTTTGGTGACTAATTCATCTTTGTTTTTTCTTAGTGAACTATAAAATCACTGTTGTACAATAGATAAATTGATACATTACTTTCTTATTTCGAAGTATTCCCTTGTGCCTCCCTTATCTTATCCTCTTTACTAATTTCAAGGATACACAAAGATAATGATACCTTGAAAGCTTGCCTTGTGGCTGCCAATTCAACCATTGTACTTAAAGTTGTCCTTTCCATAAATTCTGCTTCTTCTTCTTTATCCGGTGTGTCAATCAAGAGACACTTCCCTTGAGAGCTTAGAAGATTTGCAGAATCTTCTATTATGTCTGTATCATTTGTCAAATTGCCATCTGTGTTATAGAGGACACTAGGATTAGTGACGGATTTGACAAGAGCATTCGCAAGACGGACTCCAAGGCCACCGTATAACATGGGTCTGGAAAAAAGTGAATCTAGAAAATTAATTAGGATTCGATTTCGACCGAAAGGATCTTCTTCTATATTCTGTTATATTGCCCTACTTCTCACCTACTTAATAACCGAATGCCAAAAAATAGGTTATACATCCAAACAAGGCCGTACCCAGAGAGGGGAGGGGGTCAGGGGGTTTTGACCCCCACCCCGAAATGTTTGTCTGACTCGTAAAAATGTAACAAAAATGGATATAAACAAATTTTGTACGCGTTTTTTTTACTTTTTTTTGTAAAAATCCCCCCCCCTGAAATTTTTTTAAAGTAAAATTCCCTCCGAAAAAAAATCCTGGGTACTGCCTTGCATCCATATCAATTGAGATTCAATTGAAGGCTCAGATGAAAGAGCTCCTCCTCCTAGCATCAGTTAAGATTTCTCATTCTCCTAAATTAGCATCAATGCACTATTAAACTTGAGAAAGGTGCATGAGCCTCTGATATGGTTACCGAACACAACATGTTGAAAGGTTTATTTTTGCAACAGTAAACATTTCTCTCTCTTCTTTGCCTCCTTGTTTTTTGTATGTTTTGAATGAAATACACGTCTTACCAAACTAAATACAGCTGTAGGAAGGTAAATTGACATGTATCTGTTAGTCAAGACAAATTAATCCACATTTAAGCATTGCTTAAGATAATGTGGTATCTTAAAGAATCGCCCTCTCTCGTCCATTATCAACAGTTTTATTTTGTGGGGCCACACTATTTGGAATGGATTGGGTGGTCTGCCATAACTTGTGAAACTTGGATAAGAGATCCCAATGAACGAAAGAAAACTAAAAGCTCACACCTATTTTTCCGAAAAATTAGAAAAATTATTTAACTTCTCCAACTCTGTTCCGGAGCTAAAGATATTCCACTTTCATAAAACTTACATAATTTGAAAGTGCGTTCTGTGTTTTTTCGATAAAACAGAGCTGATTTTTCTTTTTGAACTTCAGAAAAGGGTAGTTCCCAAAAATGTTCTAGCTTACCTACAAGGAAAACGTTAAAAATCGGCTCAAATCAAATATTCTTTGAGCAACTTGACAGCTTTGGAAGCTCCCTGTGGTGCCATCCGCTTTGACTGAAAGCCTTTCCGGCACAGAGGACGGATTATTTATACTGTAAGTACATTAAAGAGAGAGTGTTTTTCTTAAAAATTATTGAAAGATCACAATTTCCTTTACTATAAGCACGCCGTTCGACAGCTTTTCGAACTTGTGATAAACTTAAAATGTCCTATAAATTTTTACCGAAATTTTAAGAAATTTTTCCACAGGAGGAATTCTCCATGAGGAATTTTCAGCGAGAGAAACTATATATTTGGGGGGGGGGGGGTTCCTTGTAATTAATGCTGTCACTTGTCTTCTAACCAGATATTTCTTTGTTCTCGCTGTGGCATATCTTTCAACCACATATTTCTTTGCTCTTCATTTTCAATTTGAATTTGTTCTACCTCTCGTTATCGCAAGTCTTGTAACCGCATGTTCCTTTGTTTTTCACTTTTGTTTTTTTTTATTCTCGTTTTATCTCTTGCTACCGCTTATCTTCGAACCGGATATTTCTTAGTTCTTCGCTTTTGTTTTTTACTCTTTCTAATTGTTGCTGGCGCTAGTATTTTAACTACACATTTCTTTGTTCTTCATTTTCGTTTATCATTAATTTAAATACTTTTCAATACCCTTTACTTTAGCTGCTCGGATTGGCAGCGGCAATGTTTAGACGATAATCGGCAGCGATATATAGCTAGAATACTTGCGGCAGCGACTAATAGATAGAAAG